>PVIC010028715.1:0-13072 GCA_004025085.1 Thryonomys swinderianus
GCGCCGGAACCACTGAGCTAACCCTCCGGCCCTATACAATATATCTTAACACTTTATTCCCATTCCCTTCTCTTTCCTTCAGTCCTTCTCCCTCTATTAAACTTTGCTTCTATTGTTTTACTTCAATTTTTAAAATTTGGTTTAGGGCCGGAGGGTTAGCTCAGTGGTTCCGGCGCCTGCCTTGCAAGTGTAAGGACCTGAGTTCGATCCCCGGTTACCACATATAATGCTGGGCGTGGTGGCTCACGCCTGTAATCCCAGCACTCGGGAGGCAGAAACGGGAGGATTGCTGAGTTCGCGGGGGCTTGCCTGGGCACCATAGTGAGCTCAGGGCCAGCCTGGACTACAAAGCAAGACCCTGTCTCCAAAAAAAAAAAAAAAAAAAAAGGTTTATACCTATTCTCTTTCTTCCATTTGCCTTCATTTTTCTCTTCCCATTTGAACATTTTCTTCCTACTCCCAGTATTCATTCTCCATTTTGGTCCTTACTTACTCTTTGGGTTACTCACACAAGAAAAATATATGCTATTTAAACATTTGTGTCCAGTTTATTCACTTAAAATTATATTCTCAGACATTTGCCTAAAATGTCTCAAGTTTATCTTTCTTTATTATCCTTTATGGCAGAGTAGTACTCCACGGCATATAAAGAACACAGTTTCTTGTTGATGGGCATATTGGGTGTTTCCAAGATTTACCTATTACAAATTGTGGCGCTATAAATGTGAGAACAATTTTAGTCCATGTATCACTGTGGAATGATGCTTTTCAGTCCTTAAGGAAGATTCCTAAAGGAGGATAGCTATGTCATATGGAAACTCTGGAATCTCTGTTCTGGTTTCCATAGTGGTTGTACCAATTCACACTCCCACTAACAGCATAAGAGAACAAGCTTATATTGATTTGAATTCCTTTGCCAAAAGATAAGTTAAAAGAAAGGACTTTCTGTATAAGCAGATCTGTGAGCTAATTTCCCAAAGTCTTTTTTGTGGCTTTCTGGAATTTCATAGGGTTGATTATTTTACATCCATTTCCAGGCTGTAAGATCCATGAAATCAAGTTGAAATGTCTAATTTCTACTCCAGAAAGTAGAAAATGAAATCATAGGGCAATGTCATATATCTAAATTAAGTCCAAATATCCTTTTGCCTTAATCTATGAACTTCTACACAGTATTGAAAGACTTAATACAGGGTCATAAATGTTATGTCATATTCAAAAGAGAATAAAATTTAGAAATAAAAAATAATTGGAATATTATCAAAAAGTGACCCAAATTCCTTTTCTAATTCATACTTAGGAAAGTTTGAGTCTTAATTGTATTCCTATAGACATTTTTAAGCTTTATGTTTTTGAATACAAAGAAATTCTGAAAGCAAAGAGTGCATGTTTAGTTCTTAGGAGCACTGATTTTCATACTTGCACTAAGTATCATTTTCTCTTAGGGAGTAAATCACAAGTGACCACCCAAAGATAGTTTCTCCTTTTTCTGATTTGTTCAGTATTCTACAAAGGGACAGGTAGGTATGTTTCAGGTCAAAATATTAGCTAGCTTTGTGTGTTCTATCCAGCAACACTCTTCCTTTCCCCACCTCCATGAGGGAGTTTACTAGTACACTATCCAAGAATATAAACCAAATTACCATATTCCAAACCTTCCTGATTTGAAAGAAGGACCCATTATAAAAGACTATCTTAGTGTAATAATCAGAACCTCCTCCTCTGGATGCTTTACATTGTGTCCTTCAGTTGAATTCAATGGTAGAAAAGCAATGTATTTGGTTATTAGCTTTGCCTTTGATAGCTACTCTCCTTGTGCTATAGCATAATAGGATGTTCTTGGTTTTTATGGAGGCTGAAGCAAGGAAGAGGTGTATGAAATTTTGTCCTTTATTTACTTTGAGATCACCTATTACATTATTTAATGTGCTCTATGTGAATTCCCCTGTGGCATTCTTTCAGAATTTAGTTCCAGGGAAAAAGCTTATCTCTCCTGGAGAGCTCATTATAAGCTTCTTTCTTCTGGATTATAGAAACTTACTGGGCTTTACTTGCTTATAATGTATTTCCATGGCTCTGAAAGATGATTGTAATTTATTAATCTTTTAAAAATTATAATTTATTGTTTCATTTTATTAGTATGCATTTTCAGTGCATAATGATCACATTCACTATAGGGTACATGTATGTAACACATCTCAATTCCAATTGTTTTTTTTCCTTTCCCAACTCTCATTTCATTGTTCCAGTGTCAGATTCATTTTTTTTATCTTAGAAGACCTTATAATTATCATATAATCATTTATCAGACTGAAAACCAGAATATATGAAATATGTAAGACAATCCTATGTCAAGGTTCACTTTTAGACACGTTGTCTACACTGGATTATTATAGTTTTTCTTTCTTTCTTTTTCTATTACACTGTCCTTTTTTAGCATATTTTAGATGCTGTTTCAATTTTTTTTGAAATGCGTTAGAAATTGACCAATTAAATAATCATTTGCGATTTGTCTTATTTAGTAGCCCAAAGATAACATCTTTTACATTTTAATTAATTAGGCATATCCTAATTGCACTTTATTTTAAATACATAAGATGAACATATTGTTCTTTTAACCTGGAAATAACATCACCTATTTCCCGATGCTACTGTGGTGATCCTGAGATAGTATACTTGACGGGCTGGTGGTAGGGCCTGACCTCGCCACAATATGTTGTTAAACATATTTTGCATGTATATACTCTTCATTTCATACGTACATGATAGTGCAAAGTGTGTATTTATTTATTATAATTTTATTGTAATCATTTTTAGTTATATCTAAAGTCATGCTAGGGCTGGGGATTAAACTCAAGTGGTATCACGCCAATCTTGGATGCACAAAGGCCAGAGTTTGATCCCTGGAACCACGAAAAAAAAAAGTCATTCTTTCATCATACACTGAGTACATCTTTTCACAGTAAAAATAAATAAATTTATTTACTGATTTCTGAAAAGATATTCCCAACTCTACTTTTTGGACTAATTTTGGCCTTCACCTAAAATCAATAAAAGGTATCTAATGTACGTTTTCTTGCTATGATACTTTCTTCTGTTCATAATTACCTGTACTTCTTTAAGTTTTTTGAAAGGAATAATCATTTCTGTCTCTCAATTCTTGTATAGCTGTAATACTTCATCTTATTCTATAAAAAAGACAACATAAAAGGTGTATGGAAAGCTTCTAAATTGGATCATAGAACACATTTAGCCATCAATACTTTATTGCTGAAAGAGTGTCTATTGTCTTAATAAAATAATTTACCTAATAAAATGGTTTTGAAATGTTAGAGTGAAAATTTACATAGTCAAACTTGCCTTTTATAAAAGCACAAACTCATGGGCTGGAGACATAGTTCAGTGGTTTCAGCACCTACTTGGCAAGTGCAAGGTCCCTGGTTCAGTCCCAGATAACCACATACAACAAACTGGGCGTGGTGACTCAAACTCACCAGCAATCAGTTCCACATACCACAATGCTGGGCATGGTGGCTCACATCTGTAATCTCAGCACTTGGGAGGGAGAGGTAGGAGGATTGTTGAGTTGGAGTCTTGCCTGGGCTACCTAATAAGTGCAGAACCAGCCTGGATCTTGCCTGGGCTACATAATCTCACAGTCAGCCTGGATTACATAGTGAGACCTTGTCTCAAAAATAAATAAATACATGCCGGGTGTGGTGACTCACACCTGTAATCCCAGCACTCGGGAGGCAGAGACAGGAGGATTGCTGAGTTTGAGGCTTGCCTGGGCTACATAGTGAGCTCAGAGCTAGCCTGAACTACAAAGCGAGACCTAGTCTCAAAAATACATACATACATACATACATACATACATACATACATACATACATACATACATACATAAATGAGAAAGAATATTCTTATTTTTCAAATTGGTTGATGAAATACATACATTTTGGGAAAATCTACATGTTAAGAAAGGTGCATTTTACTATTCATGAAAATTACAAATTACGTGATTTTAATATCTTTCCCCCATGAGTACTTCCACTGACTTACTAGCACACTTTTGAACATTTATTTCCATAAGTAAAAGTTGTTTCTGTCTATAGTTTGTTCATGGATTTTTGAATTCTTAGAATTGTGATAACTGTATCATCAACTAGTCAAAAAAAGCATTACTTATAATTCCTATTATGTTATGAAAGTTGATAATTAAGGTCATGTTGTATATAAAATATCACTAAATACAATTGGTAGTTATTATAATAAAATTTATAAAACAATGAGTAGTCTTCCTTCTTGCCTGTTTTTCAGTCTGTCTTTTATCCTTTCTGGAAAATTAAAGTCTGTAGGTTAGTTTATTTTCTTTTTTCTTCTGACTTCCATTTCTAGTTAGGTTTCTGTTTACTTAACCAAACATTTTTATTTTAAAAATTCCCCTGGTATAGCATGTGTCTATGGTTGTACAAGCAACACAAAATGAAGCAATATATTTCTAACAATTATTCATTGAGCTTTATTGATCTTTCTTTACCCTGCACCAATTCAAGCCTATGTTCTAGAGTCCTAAAATAATTAATAATCCAGAAAGGGCTCCATTCCCATGTTGCTTATTTTAAAAAAATGCAGAAAACTGGAATAAAGCATCTTGCAATTTAGATAAAGTTTAGAAGTGAGTACAGTGCCAGAATTTAATTACAAAAGTTGGTGGTAGGGAAGATTAAAGAATGATTTTCCTGAGTTCTAATGCAATCAAGCCCTAGTCAAAGGGCAAATTACTTGAACTCAGAGGGCACATTTATTAATTAAGCCAACATTTATTTTGTTTTAATAAGTGCCAGTTATTTTTGACTGAAGATACATAAGTAATTATACCATGAATGTGATAAAAGAATTCTAGTTTTGCTATTGAAACTATCAGTTTTAACATATAGTTGATACTTACACAAACATACACACACACACACACACACACAGATTCTTAAGCTATTCTTTTTTAATGACACTGATAAGCAACATTTAAAATAACAAATAAAAATACATATTTAAGGGCCAGAGGGTTAGCTCAGTGGTTCTGGCGTCTGCCTCGCAAGCATAAGGTCCTGAGTTCGATCCCCAGTAACCATGTACACTGCTGGGTGTGGAGACTCATGCCCACCAGCTATCAATACCATATACCACAGTGCCGGGTGTGTTGCCTCACGCCTGTAATCCCAGTACTCGGGAGGCAGAGTCGAAATAAACTTTGTAAGACTTGTATCCCTTTGGATTCCATGATTATTTTATAAGGCTAATATGTGTGTTTCTGTACAATTTTGAGAGAAGTTTCTCTGTATTGATATTTTTCACTGTACAGAGATGAAACTAAGCAAATGGAGCTATTTAAAAATTTTAATTTAGAATTTCCACATGTTGTAAAGATGTGACAACTGAGGACTGGAAGGCTTACAGTATTCTTAGTATTTCTTTTTTGTTAAGTTAATACAAAAACCAAATTAAAGCACTCTCATGATGTTACTCTTGTTAAGAAAAGTACTTAAACATGACAGTTGTTTGTTATCCTAGATTTAAGGCCCTATATACAGAGACCTGAAGCACTTTTCTGGTCTCTGTTTCACATTACCATGAATCACATTATTCTTTTTACCAATTTCATTAATTTTTGTCTCCAAAATGTAAAGTTAAAAATAATTAAACTTTCCATTATACAAACGTCTTATAGCTATGTCCCTGCATGGTTAACACATCAAGAAGAAGAAATAAGATTATGTTTTAAAGAATTTACAGAATTAACCTCTCTCATATATTGATAAAAAATCCCCAGTGTTGAGTGTAATTGTGAACTGTATATAAAATGTACCAATAAAGAATTCAAAAAGGAAAAGTATTTGGTGACTGGTAAAAGTGCTGATCTGCTTAAGAAGTACAGTGTGTGACTAGCTGTATGAGCTGCTGGAATGTCCTGACATGAGAGAAAATGAGTAGGGAAGTCAGGGAACTATTAAGCAATAGGCAAGTTGTGGGTTTAGTTGAGCAGGGTGAGTTGGCTGAGGGAGCCCTGTTTGCAGTGAGCAGAGGCCTTCTGGTGTGGTAAGGCCTGGACAACAGACTCTTGGGACAGCCAGAGCACTCATCTGTGGGTCCTTGTTACAGAGGCTCTGGGGCAGGTCTCCTGCCTGCAGTCTTCTTCAGAACTTTAATTTTTATTTCTTTAAGGTTTTAAATTTAAGGAAAAATACTATGATTTTAAAAATTGCATTTATTTACTTAGTTTTTTGTTTTGTTTTGTTTTAGATAGGGTCCTGCTTTGTTGTTCAGTCTGGCCCTTAACTCACTATGTAGCCCAGGCAAGCCTCAAGCCCAGCAATCCTCCTACCTCTGCCTCCCAAGTGCTGGGATTACAGGTGTGAGACACCAAACCTGGCTTGAATTTATTTTTGACATTAGGGTTCAAATTTTTCAAATTTATAGTCATTTGTTAAAAGAAAGTAGAAGAATTTACTTAAATTTCTTTAGTAAGTAAAGCATCATGAAATGTGTTTGATTTCATGTGTGAGTTTATTTTCAGGGAATGACTGTGTTTCTATAGTATGGATGTAAATCAGCTTAAAAGACATCTAAATGGATAAAGGTTTATAGTGCACTTTTGTATAGCTTTGTTTCACTTGTCTCTTAAATTTCTGATCCTGACAAACACTCATTAGTTTAAGGGATTATTGATACTATTTAGGCTACTAAAGCATAATTCATGAATTTAAGAAAATGTTCAATATTTTATAGTCAGGATACTGTATCTTGACAAAATGTAGTCAGCTACATTTTGCATCTTGACCTTTAACTTAAGCTTTTCCTTTCAGACTATATTACCTTGCAAAGTACACAGGGAACTGCAGCCAGCTTGTGACCTTTTGTTAACATGTAGTTTTGTGAAATGGGAAAAAGCCATTTCATAAATCAGGAATTTTACTATCAAAAAGAATTTACCTTTTTTCTACCTTTTTTGGAAAAATAGCCATCATAATTTGGGACAGATACTCTTCTGGAGAATACTGCAATTTTTGTAGTGTCCATTCAAAATCCACTATGTGAAATGAGGAGCAAAAACATGGCAGAAAGGGAAAATGGAACAGGAGGTAAAACAATATTTAGCACACTGTTGTCAGGAACATTCATGAAGATTGTTCTTACTGATAAACATCAATTTGCTCAAAATGTCACAGATTCTAATTAATACTCATTGAAAATTCTCTAGTGGAGGAAGGCTAACCATGATTGGGTGATGAACTCCAAGAGGACAATGCATATGTATGTGTTTATAAAGTTATGATGCCCAAATGGTTTGTATGAAACAGTATATTCTATAAATATACACATAATATGAAACATATTACCATGTCCCTGCTGTCACCATGGAAAAAGCCATCACTAATTACTTGCTAGTCTATTATTTCAAAACCTGTAATTGGTCTTTCTACCTGTAAACTTATTCCATTATGCCTTATTCTTTATACAACAACTGGGAGAAATACATTAATATTAAGTAAAAAGATGTCTCTTCTTTGCTATAAATACCCGTGATGGCTTCCATTAAACTCTGAAAACATACAAAAACATAGTATTTTTTCCCTAGGAGACTGTTGACCTCCCTCATACTGTTTCACCCTAACACCTATAACAGCTATACTGGATCTGTGCTGTTTCTTGAACACAATAAATATTATTATTTCAGCCCTAACCTAACTCTTATCCCTATTCTTCCAGGTATATCTTCCAGGATCAATTGTTACATGTTCAATGCTCCCTTTTCAGTGAAAGAAAGGCACTCTCTACCACCCTCCTGGCCCACCTACCCCCTTTATGGTCTCTTGCTTTTCTCCACAGCAGGCAACCATCTGCCTTAGTCACTTCTTAGTTGCAGGATACAATACCCAACACCTAAAAATTAAAGGAAGAAAAGTCTATTGTGGCTCATGATTTTTAGAAAATCTGTTCATACTTGGCTCCAAGGCCTAAAGGGAACAGTGCAAGGATCTAGAGGAGGAAAGCTGCTGACATCACGGTTGTCAGAAAACTGAGAAGGGAAGACCTGACATTAGAGAGAGACTCTTCCAGCCATATCCACAGTGACCCACCTCTTCTGACCCACAGTGACTCACCGCATCTCTCTGAAGCATGTCAGCTGTAGTGCTTCTATGATCCAGTAGCTTTTTAAAAATACGAGGCTTTAGGGGACACACAGGATCTAAATTAAACACCTTCTACTTCCCTATGTATGTACTTGTTCCTTGCTGTATTTTGTTCCTTTTATTGACATGTATCTATTGTATGGATGTGGATGTTGTTTTACTTGTGATTGTTTCTTTAACCCATTGGTGAGATAGAATATCTAACAACACATATTAAAGGAGAAAGCTTATTTTGGCTCACAGTTTCAGAACTTTTAATCAGTAGTTGATAGCCTCAGGCACAGAAGCAGCATGGTAGAAGGGTTTGCTACAGAGAAAAAAATGCTTACATCAAGGTACTCAGGAAGCAGAGAGTAAAAGGAAGAGCTAAGAAAGAGCTATCCCTCAGGGGTGATGTTCACAGTGACCAACCTCCAACCAGGCCTGACCTTCTAACAGTAAACCATGTATGACACACCCATGGTTCAATTATTGTTCTAAAACCCTATCTCTGAACACATGAAGCTATGAAGGAACCCTCTTGATATAAATTATAACATTTTTCCCTGGCCTCCAAAAGCTTCATGTTCATCTCTTTAGAAAAAATGAATGCATTTAGTTAATCTCAAAGTCACTGAAGTTTCATCAGCTCTAGTACTATTGAAAAGACTAAGTCAAAGGCTGCTCTGAGGTTTTTTTTATTCCTTTTTTATAATTCTTTATTGGTACAATTTATATACATCTCATAATCACACATAAAAATGGGGAATTTGTATCAATATATGACACAAGTTAATTCTCATTTTTACCCATATCCCTACCCACCCACACCTCCCCATCCCCTATATACATACTCTTTTATTTTATTTTTTTTTAAATTCTTCACTGGTACAATTTATATACATTTCACAATCACACAAAACATCGGGAAATTTGTACCAATATATGACACAAGTTAATTCTCATTTTTACCCATATTCCTACTCACCCACACCTCCCCACCCCCTATATACATGCTCTTTTCTTTTCTTTCAGAATCATATTTATTCCTTCCCCTCATTACATTCCAACACCAAATTTCCTTTGGAAACTTCCCATTCTACAAAAACTGTCATACTTTCTGGAGCTAATTTGCATCTACAGGTGCTCATATCAAAGAAAAGATCCAGTATTTGCCTATGTGTGATGTATTTATTTCACTTATTAGTGTGTACTCCAGCTGTATCCATTTGCACATAAGTGAATCAATCTTGTCATTCTTTATGGCAAAATAATACTCCATTTTATTAAAAAAAATCTTTATCCACTATCCAGTTGATGGGCATTTGGGTTGTTTTCAAGACTGAGCTATCACAAACTGAGCTGCTATGAACAAGGGTGTACATCTGTCTTTCCAATGTGATTTTAAAAATTCTTTTGGGTCTATTCATAGCAGGGGGATAGCAGGGTCAAATGGGACCCCTAGTCCTAGTTTTCTGAGAAGTCTCCACACAGATCTCCACAATGGTTGCACAAGTCTACTGTCCCTCCAACAGTAGAGAAGGGTTCCTTTCTCCCCACAGCCTCACCAGCATTTATTGTTGGTTGATTTTTATAGTCGCCAACCTTGATGTGAGCACTATTTCTCTGTAAAAACAAAAACAAAAACAAAACACCCAGCTGGATAGGAGCTGCTTAGGAAACTGGCTCTCCAAGATTCAGTTCATAGTGCTCAGACATCCAGGCAGCCTGAGGACTCTGCAGCCATGCTTCCAGGGAGTCAAGCTGTTGATTGGACTGATGGTATAACTTGGTGTCATCCATATTGTGCTGGCTTTACAGACATATAAAATGCAAGAATTGTAGGTCTGGCAGACTTCTCAGATTTCAGATGAAGGATTGAGGCAAGGCAGTATGCCCCTAACAGTGATGAGATGGAATGTTAAGATTTATATCTAGAGGTCTCCAGAAAGCCTCAAGTGGAGTTTTCCCAACGTGGGTGGGTCTGGGGCGTGTGCTACTGGGTGTGATGCAGGGATTGCTTTACAGCGTGATGCCAGGATTAAAACTATCCTACCCTGGGTGTGAATGCTACCTGCACTAAGGGAAAGTAGGCTGAATAGCCTAAATAAGACAGGAGACGAAAAGAAGGTAACTTGTCACCTTCTACTTCACTGATTTGCTGCCTTCTGCTCACCATAAACTGTTTCTCCTATACTGTAACCTCTGCTATCACACACTGCCTTGGGGCCAAACAATTATGAAATGAAACTATGAACAACCTGTGAGTTGAAGTAAATCTTTCCTCCCTTAGCTTTGATTATATATTTTGTCTCAGCAATGAAAGAAGTACCCAAGACATGGACATACAAAGTTGCAAAGTTAGAAGAGAAATTTGTGCATTTCCCCCACTTGAAATCATAATGCCTCCCATGATGGTTAGGGCTGTAGGGAGCCTCTCTGGAGTCTCTGGTATGAATATTGTGATACAAAATGTGACAAGTTTATTGTGATAACAATATATGGACAGATCTTATATCACTCCTGAGTTAGGTTTATTACATCCAAGGAAAATTTATTGAAAATCCCCTCAGATATATTGCTCAGAAAGAAAGCAAAGGCATCAGAGTCCATATTTCATAACTTCATGGTCTTTCTCTAGCCCTCCTGCACATGCTGAACTCTGCCACCTGTTTTTGTTGACTTTATTTTTCCTCTGTAGGAACTTATCCTCAGCAAGGTCTGGTGCAAGGTCACACTCAGGTCTGCATCCTGAGTGACTGTACACTGCCTTGTATGTTTATGTTGAAGAATAAGACTCATAACTAAATCCAGGGTGGGGAACTGGAACCCATCGACTAACTCATATCACTAGGTTGGGACAGCAGAATACATGTGCACAGAATCAAATAAAAAGTGCAAACAATTCAAGTTACTGTTTAGCCAGTTATATTCATATATCTGCTGTCTCACCAGCCCCAATGGTTGCCTTTAAAAATTGAACATCTTTCTCGTTTTTGATCTCAGTTTATGCTCTTTCTTTCCCCACACTCTTACATTTCAATGGCCATTGTCCTTTATTTTTATTTTATTTTATTCTCTGACTATACAGCTCTTATTTCCCGTAACCTCATTTCAACTATTATTATAGGACTAATACCTGATTTATTAATTCTTTCATTTGTTTCCTCTATTGCTCTGTATTTATATCACAATATCAGCTCCATGAGGGGAAGAGGTTTTCTACTAATTCTTTCCCAAGTGCCTTGTATAATGTTTAGCTAAAAGTAGTCCCTTAGGATATATATATATATATATATATATATATATATATATATATATATATATTAAATTATATATATATATATGAATATTATAAAGTCATCGTCACAAGTTGTGAGACAAACCAAGAAAAACTATTTTCAAAATAAAAGTGGATTATCCCAGCACTCGGGAGGCAGAGGCAGGAGGATTGCTGAGTTCGAGGCTTGCCTGGGCTACATAGTGAGCTCAGCGCTAGCCTGAACTATAAAAGCGAGACCCTGCCTCAAATAAATAAATAAATAAATAAATAAATAAATAAATAAATAAATAAATAAATAAATAAATAAATAAATAAATGTAAATAAAAGTGGATTGAGGACATTGTCAGGTGTGATACAAATGTGATAATAAGTTACATTTCCAGTAGTAACATATTCTAACTTGAGTATGTCAAGTAAAACATTTCCAACAAGTGAAATATATAAGAACATTTCAAACAAGTGAAATATATAAGAAAATATTTTTTTGAGCCAGGGCTTCACTATATTGACCAGACAGGCCTTACACTCCTGGGCTCAAGTGATCCTCCTATCTCAGCTTCTAAGAAGCTAAGACTGCAGAAAATTTTTAACAGATTTCTAATAGCTGTTACTATATTATTCAGTTTATATCTATATTGGTTTAGGTTCCCTTGAGGAACAGAATCAGTATAAAATGCATATGTATAATTATGAAAGAAAATTTATTAGGTAGGCTTACAGGTCAGAGAGGAGAGTCCACAGTATGTTGGCATGATACAGAAAGAAGACCTAGTAACTACTCACACCAAGAAACTGGAAGCCACAGTAGAAGGGGAATGTGGAATTCAATGCCCAGGCAAAACAAAAGGCCTAGAGGCTCTGAAGTCTCTGGTACGAATCCAAATTGAAAGGCTGATGAGGATGGAATTTGATCTTTAGGCAAAATAGCAGCAGGAGACCCACACACTCCAGCTGCCCTGAGCTCATATGTACAGCCCAGTTCCTCCTTCTTTGCCTTTTCATCTCATCTTGGACTGCAAGACTTTGATAACACCACTCACAATCAAATTGTGTGTTCCTTCTCAGTCTGTCCACCAACAAGTCACTCATCTACAGAATCATCCTGCAGACATACCCAGAAGTTAGCATTACTAACTTTTTAGAAACTTTTTAATCCAGTCCAGTTCACAATCCAGACTTACCATTATAGAACCTTTATGGAAGCTGCTTAAAAATGATTCTTTCATTAACAATATCACACCATGTGCTTTGGGAACATTGTGAATGAGTGGTGGATAACCTATTCCAGAAAAGCTTTGCTGTGAATATAGTAATATTTGTACTTCAAACAATGCTTCTTAAGGAGCAGGCTAGAACTCCATAGTATAATAAAAAAAAGCTCAATTTACAGCCCAGGAGATTTTATAATTTTGAGAGGGCACAGTGAAAGTGACTCTGCAGAAAGACACTAAAATTTGCCCTAACACTGTCTGTAAAATGGGCTAATATCTACTTCATAATTTATGGAGCCAAAAGAAAGTGAGATGGTCTAATTAAAAAAGACTGACACGTGGCAGTTGCTTAGTGGTATCACATATGCTATTATTTTTATTGACATTTTGCTTTAAGCAATTATAC
>PVIC010028716.1:0-22993 GCA_004025085.1 Thryonomys swinderianus
AAAAAAAAAAGGATTGGGTAGTTAAAATAGTTCCTCAGTTTTTCCAAGTCATTCTTTCAGTCTCCATCTCAGTAATTATTTGCAGATCTTTCACATGAAATCAATTAACAAAGCTTTACATTCTCAAAGGGCCCTATGTATAGAACAGAATTTCATAAAACCAGTTTTATTTATAATCTTATTTATTTTATTTATGGATTTCTATATATTATCTAAGGATAGACTCTGTGGCCTCATCAGTCTGACAAAGAAATCTATAGAATAAACACAAGGCAAGTTCTGTAGAGTCCAGGGTTGAAGGACTATATCCTGCAAGGTTAGATCAGAGTTAGAACTGGCATGGGAATTTGGTTTCAAATTTCCCTAAGTGTCTGGTGGCCCTATGACATATATTCTACCAAAATGTTTTTATATACCAAAATAAATGCTCTAGGACTCCCAAACTCTTTCCTCTAGAATTAGTCTAGAAGTAGTTTCCCCTTTTTTGCCTACACCATTCTGTCCTTCCTCAGTGATACCTTTCACTTTTTCCCACTGTCTCCTAGCAATGGTACTGTCTCTTTCGTAATTCACTCTCATGGTTACTCAACGATCCCCTTCCCCCATCCTGTCCTGCTACTGACAATCTGCCACACATTACTAGTCTCCATGAACCATGGGTCTCAAAGATATGGTAATATATTGGACCAAATCTGGCACCGACTGGGCATAAGGCCCTGTGCTATACCCTGCTCTGTATTACCCCATTTTCCCTATTGACAATCTGAAAAACAGCTACCCTATTATGCTCATACACATTTTAAACTAAGTGAACAAAGTCCCGGAACGATGACATAATTTGCCACAGCAAGAATTTTAAAGAGCCTATGCTTTTAGTGAATGTTTAGGATTACATCCAAGACATATAGTCATTCAATATTTGTAATAAATGAATATCTTTTGCTAAATCAAAGAAAGTATTCTGAATGAATAATATATCATGACTTTTTTTTTGCAAATATGCAGCAAAAAGAAACTTCTCTAAGCTGTTATGAGGCTAATATAAAACCCTAATGCTGATATCATACTTAATGATGAAATTTTAAAAGCTTTTTTCAGGATTAAAAACAAGAGAGAGAAGTCTTTTCTCACCAATTCTACTCTATAGATTATGAAGAAAATCAAACCAGTGCAATTAGAGAATAAAAAGGAATAAAAATGGTTCCAGATTATAAAGGAAGTGAAGCCGTTTTCCTGGTTACTTGGGATGACTATACGGGACCCTGAGAAGATCTGTCTGAAAAAGTTCCACTATATCTAATAATTAAGACTCATAGTTATTTAGTTAAGAGGAAAAGTACCTTCATCCATGTGTGTTTATGCAAATGCAGTGCACACATTAATGACAACTCTATTTGTCACTACTTCAAACTGTAAAAAAAGCTCATCAATACAAGAATGAATAAACCATGACAGTACTTTGATATAATAGAATATTCAATAGTAAAAACAATGAAAATAAATTTTTCCAGTGTACTACATAAAAGGACCTCCAATAATTAATACTGAGTGAAAAAAGTCCAAAAAAGCATAATGTAGTTTCATTTTTTATAACATCCCATGAAATGCGTACTCCTGTATAATGACAGACAATCTCCAGGGTTGTTTGGTGGGGAAGACTGGAACAGGCAAGAAAGAGAACTTACAAAGCAGCATCAAGAGTATATTAGGAAATAGAAAATATTCAAAGGGAAATGGATAGAGGTGAATAATGAAGGGAAAGAAAAAAATGTGATGGTTAAAAAAAAGAAACAAAGGTTATGCTTATAGGGGCGAGGGGAACACAGGTGGGGCTGGAGAATGGAAAAAAATGAGAATTAAGTCGCATCACAGTGGTACAAATTCTCAATTTTGAGTGTGTTCATGATGTATATATATAATGTAGCATAAAGATTTAAAAAAGAAATACAAATAGCAGGAAAGTTCTGGAAGATGAACTGTACTATAAATGTAAAAGAGAGACCACAACATGATAATATGCAAAGTAAAGTTTATAACAAAAAGTGAAATATTATTTACTTTTAAAAAAAGAGTATATTGTGAAATAGAAAATATTCAAATGGAAAAGGGTAGGGTTAAATAACAAGAGAAAAGAGAAAATATGTTAAAAGGGAAACAGCATATGTGCATAGGAGGCAGAGGGTTGCAAGGTGGGTAGGTGAATGGGAAAGAAAAGAACTAACTCGTATCATATACTGGTACAGATTTTCAATATTGAGTGTGGACTTGATGTGTACATAAAATGTACCAATAAAGAATTCAATAAAGCAAAAAATAAAGTACCCAGCACAATGTCTGGGGCACTAGATGCTCAACAAACAAACAAACAAAAATGGGTAAACCCCTCTCCCAGGAGGTGACGGCATGTTCATTATCTTGATGGTGCTGATGAAATCACAAGTGCATAAATACGTCAAAAATACTGAATTTTTCACTTATTTCAAGCATTCACTGTATTATAGTGCTATTATTACACCTTAATGAAGTTATTAAAATAATGTCTGTTAATTTCTCTCAACATTAACTGAAAAGAAAACTGTTATCATAAATGCTGGGAACTTGCTGGAATTTATGCAGAGTGTAACACTATAGAATAGCTGCCCATGCGATAGTCAATGTTGCTACAAAAATAATGGCCATTGTACCTCATGTCAACATCAAAAATTCACTTTTATAACCATAAATGCTCACATCACGTCGCTCTGTTATGATGTTATCAATGTAATTATTAAGAGAAGCGAATGGGTAATCAAAGATCTGTTGTCTAAAGAAATGTTGATTTCAGTTTAAATAAGCAAAGTCTATTAGCTACGTTATTTCACTAACCTTCAGAATTAGCTTAAAATTTGACTGTAACATATTTTTAAGAAGCCAGATATCCTAAAGCCATAGAAGAGATCCTTAGTTTGTTATGTTGAAGAAATATATTAACCAGGGCACTCAAAATCTCTCCATTAAAGAAGCTAGAAAATATGTGCCAAAATATGAAAAACTATTGTAACTTTCAGCACTGCAAAACTTACTTCCAGAAGTTCATTCTGAAATGCCTTTATGTATTGTGTATCATTCACATATTCAGGAGCATTGTTTTCATACTTTTTAAGACACAGAAATTATCCACTGGAAAAGCTATGAAATTTTATTTTCTCTATACCCACTCATAATAAAATCAAATATATAATTTCCTTGAGTAAGTTACTTTAAAGAAGAATGAGCCTCTGCTTGACGAAAATTTCCATAATCATCTTCAAAGCTCAAACTTTTAAAACTGGAGGAGTCTTAGAAACCATCAGTGAAATCCTCTGTTTTAAAGATGAAAAAGTGAGACCTGCAGTGAGATACAAAATTGATAGGCTGAGATAACAAGAGTAGGAATTAAAGCTCAGAGAATACTTACTTCATTCTTTCTCTCTCTTGATGATTACAAGGAAAAAGAGAAGATAGATCTTGAGATTTAAGAACAAAATATCCTGTGTCCCTGGATTCTTCAAATTATTATTCAAACAACGAGGCTATCTATTCCATAAATGCAATGGCATCGGTACCCTTCAATACTAGAGGCTTCATGCACACTTCATTTGTTTAAAAATGTCATGAATATTAAATAATTGACAGGTGCATGCTTTGACCCAAGCCTGAAGCAAGCACCAGGTATATTAGGAACAGCATAGTTCTACAAAGAATAGAAGGAGAGAGCTAATTAAATCCTGCAGAACTCATCTACAGAGATGGAAATGCCCTCTGGCATTTGTTAACACCAGGCAAAAGTCCCTAATTACAGCTCTACTGTTCATGACACTGAAGTGCTTAGGACTAGCCTGGTGTGCTTTTCTCTGCCTCTAATTTTATCAGGAAATGTGAAACCATCAGGGAACTTGACAGGTGTCATTTTACTCAAATGGAGTTGCTTTCAACAAATCTAAAAAGGAAATGCATTTTCCCCATTAGATCAAATTAAACAATGAAAATGCTTTCCTCACTCTCTTCTTGTTAGTCGTAAGAAAAAGACCATAAGGAAATGACTCGGCATTGAAGGATTGACAGTTCAGTTGACTGTGTAGTGCTGCCACAGCTGAAGCATTGTTAGTTGATGGACACCGTAGAATGAGAAACAATATTTAATTCAATTCAGAAAATATTTATTGAGCTGTGGTGAAGGAGTATTCTCTGAGCTTGGTCTTGTTTCTTAGAACTGTTCTGAGGTAAAAAGCCTATAATCTTGTGAACTCAAACTGCAGTTTTATTCTGACTTTCTAAGGCTGAATCTATAACTGTGTGATGAAAAGGTGGCTCAGCAGTAGGTTTGGTTTAAGAAGTGTTTGGAAGGATGTGTTTGTTTCTGTGGTTTTCAGTCGCCTGCTTACAGTGACGCCAAACTGGAGGTCTGGAAAGTGTGTTAATAAGAACCAAGAGTTTACTGAATTCCCACTTGTGTACTGAAAATTGTGGAAGCTTTACTGGGTGTGGTGGCTCATGCCTGTAATCCCAGCACTCAGGAGGCAGAGGCAGGAGGATTGCTGAGTTTGAGGCTTGCCTGGGCTATATAGTGAGCTCAGGGCCAGCCTGAACTACAAGACCCTGTCTCAAAAAAAAAAAAAAAAAAAAAAAAAAAAAAAAAAAGAAAAGAAAATTGTAGAAGCTTGAGCTCAAATAATCTATGCAAGTTCACTCTTCGATGATGTTGTTGTGAAACTCCAGGGCAGAAAGTGCTTTATTTCTTTTCAATCTTTCTTTTGCTAGTTTCAATGCTGCTGAGGTTTTGTTCATAAAGTCTTTCCCTATGCTGATACCATATTATTTCTCTAGTAGGAGAAACTAAATGTGTAAATGAGGTCCAAAATGAAAGATATTGTGAAAGAGGAAGAAACTATTCAAAGGGAAAAGAGAAAAATGGGGTAGGGAAAAATAAAGGAAATTTAAAAATCTGATAGTAAAAAAATTGGAGCATGGCTTATGTATATAGAGGGTTGGGAACCTCAGGGTAGGGAAGAGAAGAGGAAAAAATGAGAATTAAGTTATATCATGTACACATTCAAATTTTTAATGCTGAATGTGATCATAACGTGTGTGTAAAATGTACCAACAGTGCAAGCACTTAATGACTCTTACTGACTAAAGGAAGCTCAAAGACCTGTTCACAGTCAGTGTGGGCAGAGGGCAGCTAAGTTGAGGGAAATATTTTCTGGCAAATAAATGCCACATATTTATAGCTAAGAAAGGAATCTATAGCATCTATTGATAAAGGACTTCAAAAGGACTCTTCATTTTAAAACCTACCCACAGGCCAAGCATTTTCTTGTGAGCCAACATATTGAACATGTAGAACTTAAACCATCAGTTCAGTGAAGTTTTGTTTATGTCCTGATACCTACAGGGAAAGATCAAGCATAACCTTATTGGTGAAAAGTCCTCAATTTCATGTAATTAGGACAAAATATCACCATTTAGGAAACTAAAAGATCTTCCTAGCAAATTAATTGTATCCCAACTAAAAGGAAGACTCAACTTCTTTCCTTGGAGAGGAAAGGAGTTCACAGTGAGGAAATGAAGAGACGAGACCTGACCTTAGCAATAAGTAAAGACAGTCTAGAAAAGTGGAAGTTTGGAGCCATTCCTGTTCAGAGCAAAAAAGTCAAAATTGTGAAAATGGGAATTATCTTGCTGTGAGGTGGAGATTCAGAGGAAATTCCTCCCTAGTGAGACAGTGAAGAGAAGGAACGTAGGTGGGCTGCGCGGGACCACAGGAAACCACTCTGCTCTCTGGAACTGTTCTGCAGCTCTCTCCTAGGCTTAACTAGTTTCACCCAGCATCAAAAGACTGAGCAGCTTGAAATCTTGACTAGTAATAGAGCTGCTTCAATGTTCGAAATTGTGTGATAGTACAAGATCCTGGGTACATGAATCTTTTGCATCTTTTCTCACAAAATTCCATACAGTATGAAAATAAATGCAAGGGAGATAATCTGCCCATCTGTTCTCTATGTGCCATAAGATTCCTCCAATTTGTTTTGTAAAATGACTTCCAACTCCTTGTTTCTTCTCCCATCTATTTTTCCGTTAATCTCTTCACAAGAACAGTGTAGGGAGCTCCCAAAATGCACTCCAGCATAACGGACAATTCTAAGAGTCATATCCTTAAAATGGCTCAGAAAGCATAAATTTACACTTTTTGATTCTGGGCCTTATTTCCTAGCATTGAGATGTAATAAATCCTTGGACATGCTCCACCCACAGTTATGCTTCTCTTCTGTGAAGCATGCAGAAATCCAGCTCAGGTCTTCTTAACAGTTAAATGTAACAACTCAGACCACTGCTAAAGACTGGCTGACTTATGGTACTGACTTAAATCCCTCGTTATGAGGAATATTTTCTGATGCTCCAAAATAAAGCAAAGAACAAATTAACACTTGTTTTCTAAGGAATCATGTTTATAATCTCAACCCTCTATTCTTCTTAGAAAGGTGATGCTAAAAGTTCTTGAAGAAATGAATCTCTAGCTTTGTCTTGTCTCTTTCTCTCTCTTTCTAAGTCAGCAAACATATACTTAGAGAACAGCCAGTAGAGGGATCATTCTACATTTTCTCAAATTAAATGCATCTGTATTGCATTTTAAATTTGGAAGGGAAGAAACAGGTATATATTCAAACCTGAGTGAAATGCGAAGTACCTCGTAATACTTCCTCTAAGAGGAAGGCACTGGAATAGATTCCTGTTAATCGAGCTATACAGAACAATATGAAAAGGCTACAGCTTATTATCCTTCTTCCTAGTGTTTCTTCCATCCTTAAAAACAAACTAATCTTTACGCTTTGGCAGATTCTATCAAACATAAGCAGAGTTAAGTTACCATTTATCTACCCAGTTTTTCAAGTCACCATGAGCAGTCAGCCGACCTCACCCTGTTCTTGACCTCTAATGGTTACCGCCTTTCTGTGAATTCTTTGTCTATGGTGTATCCTGTGGCCTCATAACTTATCATCTAAAACTGGATCTGAATGACTAGTTTTTAAGGGAAAGATAACTTCATTGTTGAACTCTTGGTTCTATAACTAAAAGGGAAAATTGCAAAGAAACACAATTTTCTTCTATATATTGAAGGTTGTATATTTTCAAAACTTAAGTCATTTTTAATACTTTTGAGAAAGTGGCAAATAAAGAGAATAAATGCCATTATATGACTGTCAGCATAGCTCTTTTCTTTTTCTACAAAGTTAAAGATAAATTGAGGAGATTTGTTGGTGTTATAAAACAAAATATAAAAGATTGTGATTCAAGATTGTGTGGATCATAAAATATTATTTGTTAACTTAAGGGTAGGAAAGGAAGAATATTTCAAATTACTGCTGACAATCTTGTTTCTCTGGCAGTGTTAAATTGTGTTCCTCAGACAAAAGGGTTGATGAGATGATATAATCATATTCGAGAATTTTAAATTTCTTCCATTAAAAAAAGTTTGACAATTCCAAATGAGAGGATAATTTCATAATTTGAGTTGTTTTTGCACATATTGCATAATGTCAAGTAACAATACACTAAAGCAATTACACGTGGCATTCATCTTCTAAATATTCACCCAAGGAGAGCAATGAGATATAAGGGTGGTAGTGTGCAAGAAAACACCTGCAAAAGAAGTGCCTTTATAAAATATGTCATCTGTTTAACTCCCAATTTTAACTGATTTTTGATATTTTAAGTACATTTATTAGTACATCAGCTCTTTTAGACATTAAAACATTTAAAGACATTTAAAACATTAAAAAGAGCTGATGTATCTGAATATGAAAATACTTTGCCTCTTCTCCTCATTCCTTTGAGAAATCTTCCTTTTCAAAGGTGAAAAGCAGTGAAAAATATGAGTAGGAGCCTCACTAAAGAGCACCCATAGATATGGCAAATAAAATGTGTTCAATATAAGAGATTAAAACAAGTTACCATCACATACTTATTAGCATAATTAAAGTAGTTGTAAACTAACACTACCAAAACTGATATACAGAATATAAACCACAGACACACTCATTCACTACTGGTGGGAAGGCAAAGTGATACCAACATGATGGAATCATTATTAAAGAGCTAAAGGTATTTTTACCATATGATCCAGAAATCACATTCCAGGGCATCTGCCCAAGTGAGCTGGAAGCTCATGTCCATATAAGATCTACATGCAAATGTTTATATCTGCCTCACTGATAATATCCCCAAATGAGATGAAGCCAAGATGCTTTTCAATGGGTGAATAAACAAATATTACCTCCATGCAAGGAAATACTGCTTAGTAGTAAAATAACTAAACTGCCAATACACAAAATGATGTAAGAGTTCTTACATGAATATTATTTAATAAAAAAACTGCTGAAAGGACTACATATTTTTGATATCAAATATATCACATACTAGAAAAAGAAAAACTAGAGAAATGATAAAAAGTATTCAGTAATTGCCAGGGGTTTTGAGATAAGAAAAGAGATATGAATAGATGATCACAGAGAATTGTTAAGGCAGTGAAATTATTTTTCCTGATATTGTCATTATGGATACACAGGATAATGGACTTGTCAAAACTCTCAAAACTGTACAACTCAAACTGTGAATTCTAATGTAAACAGTGGACTTCAGTAAATAAGTAAAATCTATTTGCATTGACATCAATTATAGCAAACTGCCACAGTAATGCAAGTTGTTAGTTACGTAGTAGAGAAAAACAGGGAGAGAGACAGACAGACAGACACACAGAGAGAAAAGAGAGAGAGAAGAAAAGAGGATTTGGAAGTTCTCTTTTCCATTTGTTTAATTTTTCATAAATCTAAATCTCCTCTAAAATAATTAATTAAAAGATATAATTAATAATTAATATTAAAGTATGTATATTATTTGGTTTCATTATTTACTATAAAGTTACAATTATAGATACTGTGGTACTGATAAACAAAAAAAAAAAAACAGAAAGAGTGCCCAGACTTTGATTGTCATAAATAACTGATTAGTTTTCACAGAGCATATAGATCTACATTCATGAGTCAAAACTGTGAAACATCCAGGCATGGTGGGTCACAGCTGTAATCCCAGCACTCCGGAGGCAGAGGCAGGAGGATTGCTGAGTGTGAGGCTTGCCTGGGCTACATAGTGAGCTCAGAACCAGCCTGAACTCCAAAGCGAGACCCTGTCTCAAAAAAAAAAAAAAAAACCCAACCAACCAAACAAACAAAAAACTATGACATGTATACAAAAACAGGAAAAAAATCTTGGTAAACTTGTGTCATTAAAAGAACATAGAGTGGGGCTACAGATATCACCTTCCTGGAAAGCACAATGTCCTGAGTTCAACCCCCAGTACTAAAAAAAAAAAAAGAAAGAAAGAAATACAATAAACTATAAAAAATATAATAAGGTGTTTAGTCTTTAAATGAAACTGTTAAGAAAACAAAGATTATTGAAAACATATATTTGATAATTATATCTAGGATATGTAGCGAAAATTTAATAGTCCAAATATTATCTAATTAAAATTTGATTAAAACATGAACAAAGAGAAAACCCAAGAAGTGACATGGCCTATAACACAAAAGTAATGCTAACATTACTGGTCATTAGGGGAACATAAATTAAAACCACATTGTGACACTATTATACTCCTCTTAAAATTTCCATCATCAAATATTGGCAAACAACTAAAACAGCTGGAATTCTTGCACATTGTTGTGAGAATAGAAAATAGTATATCCCCTCTGGAAAACAATTTGACAGGTTTTTTTGTTATTTCTAAAATACAAACATACAATTTTCATGTGACTCAACCATCAAACTCCTCAGTATTTTCCCAAAAGAAATAGTCCAAAAAACACTTTCCTCTGAATTGCAGTACATCTTTAGTGAATGTCGTTCCAAACTGTAAACAACCAAAATGCCTACCAGCTGATGAATGAAAGTAAGCTGAAAAGTTAGCATCTATCCACACTGTTAAGCAATGAAGGAAGTGAGTTACTGATGTGTAGCAATATGGATAAATCTACAACATATTGTGGAAGGTGAATAACATTAATCACAAATTCCTATATATTGCAGAATTCTAATTATTTGAAGTTGTAGAGAAGGAAATTTTTGGTAACCAAAAATCAACAGTCTGGAATTAAGGGGGGATTAATTAATAAATTGCATCCCCAAATTTATTTTTGTTTCATATGATTTCATTTTATATGAATTATCCTTAAATTTTAAAGTCAAGCTCCTGATTTTATACTCAAACAACATCAAATGCTATGTGTTTCCAGGTATGTTTATCCATTACATAGTGGAACAAACTATACAATTCTTCCCCAGACACATATCACAAGTTAATTTCATGTATTTTGCACATCATTGTAATACTTCTTTGGTTCTCATGTATGACATTACAAATTCTCTAAGGCTATTTTAGAAATGATCAAGTTTTCTCAGAAATGCCTTGTACAGTTTCACAAATATCATTATCAAAAAAGACAGATATAAATCCGGATTTCTTGGCTCCATACTGAATGCTCATGATCATCAGGGGTCATTATTCACATATTTAGAATCAAACACACCATACTCCTGTGAAGATATGTTTTATCTAAGATGTGTTCTAGTCAGAATATTCAATATTTCCCTCTCTCTAAATTGGGCTGCTGTTTTACTCTGATCTTTTAAAAAAATTCTATTTAATCATTTGACCTTGTTTTATATTAATTTCTATTTTTGTGTACAATCTAATCTAGTCTCTCCTAAATTTTGAGTCTAATGTAGTCATGTGCATTGCTTCACCTCAGAAAATTACTTAAATAGCACTAGAGATATAGATTATCCCCATGTTTTTGTTTTTGTAAATGCATGTCAAACTAAGAATGGATCAAATTGTTAATCAGAAGGATCTTACCTAAAACAGAAGGACTGGCTCTTCCAGTTGATTTCAATCAGTTGGGTCCAAGCCTTGCATACAATATACTTAAGAATTTAGTATTTGAATGGTTTTAATGCAATGGAAAAATATTCCCATAGTAAAAATTTAGGTATATTTATCTAATGGTACACAGATATTTCTAAACCTTAAGTTCAAAATATGAAGCTAAATGGCAAAGCTGTGGAGGTGGGGGAGTTACATTCCTGCAAAAATCTATCTAAGAGAAATGGTTGCCCTGCTCCCTCAGTCATTTTCCATTTAATGAATATTTCAGTTGTTTAATACATACAATATTACACTGGCAAATGCTTGCTTAATGGACTAAAGCTAATGAAACTGAAGCTATGAATGTGTCAACTCTAATCCTGCAGTTTTTACATCACCTGAATTTTCTCCAATTCCTTGAAATAGATCGTGCCACAGATCCTTAAAGTCAAACTGATTGAGTTTCTCTGAAGGATGGATGAAAGGTCCAGAAATGGTTTGTTTCATTTATTTCTCATAGTTATCTATTTAGGGTTCATGCATACTTGGATCAATTTTTGCCTCAAAAATACCAAGTTCAAAAGTAAAAATATAAGTACCATATGATCCAGCTATACTGCTCCCAGTGCATACTAGAAAGAAGTAAAGGCAGAATTCTGTGGAGATACTTGCATATCCATGTTTATTCCAAAATGATTCATAAGTCGAGTCATGAATATAACTAAATGCCTTTGAAAATTAATGGATAAGGTAAATATGGTATACATACACAATGGAGCACTATTCAGCCATAAAGAGGAGAGAGATCTTTCATTTGCAGAAAACTGGACACATCTGGAAAACATTATATTAAGTGAAATTAATCACTCTGAAAGACAAGAAATAGATGTTTTCACTAATATGTGGAATCCCAGGTAAAGAAGTTAAATGAAATTAGATGGAACACTATGAGACAAGAGGGATGTTTTGCTCTTCACAATCTTCCAGGAAAATAGATCTTAAGAAACTTGTCATAGATTTTTTTCTTTTATTATTATATTGAAAACTTCAAGTTTTACTCAAAGGGAACCTTTTATCGGTTCCATGTGTCATATCCTGGACTCTGGCAGAGTTCAAGCATTCAGGAGTTCATTGAGCTCAACTCAGGCATTGAATTCCGAACTTAGACAAAGGATGACAGGTATCTCACTGTGACTAATCAACTTTGATCTACATGCTATTGCCCATACCATCTACAGGAGACAGCAGAAATACATGGTGAAGGGTCATTTTGGTGGAGTTTTTTTTTTTTTTTTTTTGAGGCAGGGTCTTGCTTTGTAGTTCAGGCTGGCCCTGAGCTCACTATGGAGTCCAGGCAAGCCTCGAACTCAACTATCCTCCTGCCTCTGCCTCCCGAGTGCTGGGATTATGCCCAGCTTGGTGGAATTTTTAGCTATGTTTTGTTGTTGTTGCTGCTGCTGCTGCTGCTGCTGTTGTTATTCTTTTTCTTCCTTTTTTCTAACCACTCTTTCTTTTCTTTTTTTTTTGTTTTTCATTTCTCTACTCTGCTATTGCAATTTGGATTGAAATCCCAACAATATATTTCACAGATCCAGAAAAAATTATCCAAAAATTCACCTGGATCCACAAGAGACCTAGAATAGCAAGAGCAATTCTAGGCCACCCGGACATAGCAGGGGGTATCACAATCCCCAATTTGAAACTATACTACAAAGCCACTGTGATAAAAACAGCATGCTAATGGCAAATAACAGACCTGAGGATCAGCAGAATAGATTAGAAGATCTAGAAAGAACTCCAGACATACTAAGCTCCCTCATCTTTGACAAAAGAACCAAATATTCTCAATGGAGAAAAGATAACCTCTTTAACAATTGGTGCTGGAAAAATTGGGTTTCAAACTGCCAAATACTAAAGCTAGACCTATATCTCTCACCATGTCCTAAACTAAAATCAAAGTGGATTAGAGACCTAAATATTAAAACAGAAACTCTAAACCAGCTGCAAAACAGATTAGGTAGAACTCTTGGAGATAATGGCTTAGGGAAAGACTTTATAGCTTGAGATCTAGCAGAAGGAATCTACAATTGGTAGACCACCAGCAGAGCAAATATATAAAGAGATTTTTTTAAAAAATCAGCCCTCCAGGGCTAGAGATTTAGCTCAGTGGTTCCAGTGCCTGCCTCGCCAGTGCAAGGTCCTGAGTTCAATGCCAGTAACCATATACAATGCTGGATATGGTGCCTCACGGCCATCAGCCATCAATACCACATACCACAGTGCAGGACGTGGTGGCTCATGCCTGTAATCCCAGCACTCAGGAGGCAGAGATAGGAGGACTGCTGAGTTCCAGGCTTGCCTGGGCTATATAGTGAGCTCAGGGCCAGCCTGCACTACAAAGCAAGACACTGTCTCAAAAAAAAAAAAAAAATCAGCCCTCCAAACTTAAAGACCCAATCCAAAAATGGGCATCTGAAAGGAACAGGCACTTTTCAGAGAAAGAGCTAAAAGCAGCCAAGAAACATATGAAGAAACACTCAACATCACTGGTCATTTGAGAGATTCAGAAGAAAACAACACTGAAATTCCATCTCACTTCACAAAAAAATGGCTGAGATCACAAAATCAACTAACAACAAATGCTGGTTGAGCTGAGAGGAGAAAGGAACTCTCTCCATGGTTGGTGGGAATGTAGACTGGTGCAACCACTGTGTGGACCACTATGGAGATTCCTCAGAAAACCAGAATTAGAGATCCAATTTGACAGTGCTATTCCCTGCTGGTCATATATATATATATATATATATATATATATATATATATATATATACACACACACACACATATATACATACATACATACATATGTGTGTATGTATACACATATTATACATATATACATACATGTACATGTGCATATATACACACACATATAAAAATAATAGATTCATATCACAGCAACATATTTGCACCCATGTTTATAACAGCTCATCTCAGTTTGTAATAACTAAATCTTGGAAATAACCCAAATATCCATTAACTAGAGAACTGATAAAGAAGATTTGTTTTATATACATAAAACATATATGTAAAGCATATATATATGTTTTATTTTATATATATATATATAAAACATATATGATGGAGTATTACTCTGCTATAAAGAATGTTAAATTTGAGTCATTTATACTCAAATGGATGTACCTTGAAGACATACTCCTAAATGATATAAATAGGTCACACATATGTAAATACCGTATATTTTCTCTAGAGTGAGAAACTAAATATGTAAATGAGTTGTAAAATATACGTGATATTGTGAACTATAAAATATTCAAAAGGAAAAGCAGATAGGGATTAGTAAAGAAGGGAAGCAAAAATGTTGATGATAAAAAAGGAAGTAAAACATGCACAAAGGGGTTGGGGGGATTTTGTGGTGGATAGGGGAAAGGGAAAAAATGAGAATTAACTCATGATTTATACTGGTATGAATTGCTATTGTGATCATGATGACTCTCTTGATAGGCCCTCTTAAAAATTTTATCATCTTGATGACTTGGCACATAATAATGATAGACTGACTTCCTTTGTCTATTGCCTTAAAATATGTTTTGTCTGAAATGAAGATGGCTTCTGCTACCATCTTTGGTTTCTTGACACATGGGTACCTTTTGCATCTCTTCACTTTTAAGCTGTGTTTTTTAGACCCAGAGTGAGTTTTTATTAAGGACATAAATTGATGCTTTACACATGTTATCTTGACCAAAACATTTTTTTAATTTTAAAAGTTTTTTGACCAAAACACTTTTATGAATTATTTTTGGTATTATCAATCTAATCTGCTAATTTCCCAGGAGCAATGACCATGTATATTTATTTTTAGTGCCACCATAAACTCTAATGATCTTGAAGAATAATTGCTTAATAAATATTTAGCATTCTAAAATGAGATAATTACTTCCAAAGGTACCTTTCTTTTAGGAAGTAGTAGAACTGCACTCTGTATTTGCATGGCAGTGATGGAGCAAAGCGAAGGAAAGAGAAATAGGAGAGGAAGGTATTGAGTACTAACAGGCAATATGTCTTTCAAAAGGCTTTTAGTACTCCAGTTGTGTTGTTAATTGCTGCATTGACCTATGGATATATAAATTTTACTTTATTGACCTCATTATTCTTTAGCTGGAAAATCATAATTCATATGCAACATTTTTCCCTGAAAATCGAACATAAGAGATTTTTCTGTCTTCATTAAAGTGTTAATGAGCTAGGTCAGGTGTTTATAGATTTTCATCAAATTAATCAGACAAAGAACCCTGTAGTCATTTTGACTTCACTTTTCCAAAGTTCATTAAAATATAATCTTTGGCAATTGAATATTGCTTATCTATTGCTGGGATACCATTATCTTCTCCATTTAAGAAGGTACTTATAATGTAGAGAGAGAAAAACAGTGTTTGGGCACATGCCCATTTGGAAATTATTCATCATAATTGGAATATTAGCTTTCCTAAGCAATTATAGTGAACCAGACTCAAATGATAAAATAATCTAAAATTTCATTTTTATAGTTGTGGAAAATTTTTCTTAATAGCATATAATCAAGCACTTCAAATCAAACAAAAATTAAGTGGTGATCCCTGGTTCACTACCATGTTTTCATTAATCTTTCTCTCATTCATATTTTTCCTACTATAGTTAGATAACTCCTGTTATTTCCATAATATACTTTCTCTCTATATTTTAACTGAATTTGAGGTAGGCTAGAAGAGATAAATATAGGTAGAAGGAAGAGAAGGAAATTCAAGTTTTTACTTCCAATATTACCTTAAAACTCTGGGTCTTATCCTTCCTTAGCTCTCCATGTAAACAGTCTAGCCACTTAAGAAGTATCTGTATCCCAAGTTCTATTTCCCTTAAATGTACTTGTCTATCTCCTATCCCTGCAAGATTGAAGATTCCAAAAGTAACAAATTTTCAGACTTTGAGGAAATATCATAAGTTCTCACACTTTCAGTCCCAGATACCCTTGGAGCAATACTAAAACTCCCCAAAGCCACCATCATATCAGATTCCAGAAAAAGCACAGAAAAAGAAAGCAGGCCCTGGTGAGCTCGCCAAACCCACTGAGCAAAAAGCAATTACCCCTGAGGTAAACAGAGATTGCCCCTTATACAAGCAGGAATGGTCATCTCCTGGGAGAGAAACTGTCCCTCAAACCATGAGAGTTTCTTCAGAATGAAGAGACCAGAATTGAGACAGAGATCAACTAGACCCAGACCCACCTCAGCTTACTCACAAAACCTAGCCTGGTGCTTGTGTGAACAAGTTGCACTGAATGCTTCCACCAGAGTGTGCCGCCACTGGGTACTCAAGCTGGAATGACCTTTCTATTCTCCTTTACTGACTGTGTAATTAGCCTACCTATGCCTCTTACTGATTTCTCCTGAAATGTTCAGTGTCAAAAGTCAAGAACCTACCTGAGAAGGGTTAAACTGATGTTTCCACTCCTCTTTGGGAGACCTTCTGGATCCCATTGGGTGGAAAATCTGTCTGTCTTTCACCCACACTACTGATTCATTATCTCAGTGTCTTCATTAACATAACAGTAACATTAATACTTCAGGAGATGTTTATTAGGGCAACTATCCTGATCATTTATTAGAACTCCCTGAAACACTCATCAGTATTTCAAGGGTCCTTGGTGTTTTTGCTTTATCAATTCTACTATTATATTGTGATTTTTCTCAACTGAAATTAAATAATCACTTTTTAAAAAACTCTCTGAAACCATAGTTCAACCTAAATTCCTTCTTTATCTTTCCCAAAGCTCTATCAATTAGAATTTCCCCTCTCAGTACACTAACAATATATTCCCATTTTCATAAAATCAAGAATTTGTGGTGATAATGGGAGACGGGATAGGTACACTACACAAAGGCCATGGAGTTATCTAGCAAAGACGATGTGTGCTTGGAAGGAGAGTCACCAGCTTGACAGAGAAACCTAGTGTGACTTACATACTGAGACAGCAATTCTCTGGTAGCAGAATGTGTTTAGCATCCTGGCTGGGTTAGTTACTTTTCTCTGGTTGCTGAGACAAAATACCAGACACCCAATGTTCAAAAGGAAGGGGTTTATTTAGGTGAGAGTTCACAGAGGTCTTACTCCCTAAGCAGCTGGCTCTGAGGGTGGGGTGGCAAACAAACATCACAGAGGAGAAACAACATAGCGTGCACAAGCAACAAAGGTAACAAGAGGGAGTTGAACGCATCTTTCTACTGCTTTTATCTTTTTCAGACTACTGAGATTAGGTTGGCGGCAAATGAATCTTTCAGTTGTAGTGGGTTATTAGTCAGCACCCTTAACCTCAGCTTCACACATTCCAGATCCAACTAGCTGTGAGGAAGAAAGTCCTATCTCATGTGCATGAGGCTTTGGAGGGACAGCAAATTCATACTATAAAAGTCCACCCCTGGTGCCTCAAAGACTTATACATACCCCTTTATGAAAAGAAGTATGTAGTCCAAATCTGAGAGTTGCCAAAGTCCTAATAGTTTCAGCACTGCTGAAAAGTCAAAGGCCCAAATTTTCTCTGAGATTTAAGGCAAACACTTAGCTATGAGCCACTGAACAAATCAACATTTAATGGCACAAGGCAGACAGTTCCATCTGCAAAATTACAAACAGGGACACCCAAAGGAACGGAACTAAAGAAAGTCAAAAATTCAGCAGGGCAAACATTAAGCCCCACAGTTCCACTTCTAGCATCTGAGACAATCTGTGGGAAGTTGTGGATTCCACATGGGTTGGGTGGCTCCACCCTGCAACACTGAAGGTTGTAGATTTTATGCCTTCTCTCTTGGGCTTGCCCTGCCTCCTCTTGGAGGTTTTTCTCAGGTAATCCATGCTCCTGATTTCTCAAAACTTTTGGGGTCTCCAGTGCATTTTTGGCTTCATAATCAAATTTATACAGTGATTTAAAGATGTAGATTTCCTTTAAACAAATTGAACCTGGTGCTCTGATGATTTTTTGTTTACTTATCTAGATATTACTACACTTAGTTTTGAAAACTTGTAAATGTCACTTGTTTAGCAAATATCTTTATGCTCTTGGTCAGTAGAAACTGATTATGGGCCTGGTGGCTCATGCCTGTAGTCCCAGCACTCGGGAGGCAGAGGCAGGAGGGTTGCTGTGAGTTTGAGACTTGCCTGGGCTACGGGTGAGCTCAGGGCCAGCCTGAACTACAAAGCAAGACCCTGTCTCAAGAAATAAAACAAAACGAAACTACAAAGAGTTCTATGGAAGAAGGGGACACAGAAGAGTTAAAATGTGTTATGTACATATGTCTATGGGAAATATAACTATTACACACTAAAAAAAGGTTCTAGTAGACAAAAAAGAAAAAAATATATAAAGGAGATATTTTCAAAAGAAAAAAGATCAAATATTAGTTTATTACTCAGCATTATTCTTTGTCTTCAATCCAGTACCAAAACATATATGACTTGTTCTTGGATTCTATGCTTTTGAGGGTCATAATTGCTGCTTCTTCTACTAATACCAACTCTTTTAAATCAGCTGCATAGTAATTTTAGCTAGTAAAATACAACAATAATTTTGGTTTTTTATCTGCTGAGTTCTTTCTCCTTTTCTTGTTATTTTTAGTGTACTTTGGTAATTTTTTAAACTTCTCATTTTAATACAATAGAATTGAATATATAAATGCATTTAATTTGCATACTCCAATTCATAAGTAATACTTATTCATTTATTTATTCTTCAGTTTTTCTAAATGGTACTTTATAGTATTTTGTGTAAGTGCTTTGTCCATTATTCATCAGTTACATGTTTTGTGTTTCATATTGTTTAAATTAATATTTTAGCAAAATTGTATTGAATACATATCACTAGTATAAAAAATGAAATTGATTTTTAAATATGAAACATTAACACCATTCTCTTTAATTTACTAGATTGAATAAAAATCTGCCAACTTTTGTGTCTTCTATGGACATAACTATAATGTATAACAATGACATAATTATTTTCCAATTGCTGTATGATTTATCTATTTTTATTGCTCCTCTATAGGGGTTAGATTTTTCTATGACAATATTTAAAAAGAGAATAATAGTGGACATACTTTATGTCTCTTTCACAATCTTAATGAAAATATTTCAATATTTCACCATTGAGAATATTTGCTTCAAAGTTTAATATAATCACTCAGAAAGTAGAGGTTTCTATTTATAGTTTTCTAAATGTATAATCATAAATAAATGTAAAATTTTAACAAACTGGCTTGTTTCTCTATTGAGACAATATTTTTTTCCTTTAAAGATGCTCTTTGACCTAATGAGGGAGTTAAATTCTAATAATCTCACCATCAGTTGAAAATATTCTATGAAAAAGGATTTTAATGCATCTAATGTACTGAACATGTCAGCCTCCTCAACATAGCATGTTCTACTGGCCCTGAGGTCCTTGTGGCTGAGTATAATCCTTGGGTCACTGTTCCTGACCAACATCATGAGAGAGTCTGGGGCCCCGTATTATCACCTGGGAAAATATCAAAACTCACATTGTCATTTCTACTGAAAGCTTTTCTTCTCTTCCATTGTAAAGTCAAGAAATCACCACTTAAACCACAAGTTAGGAACCTTCAGTATTTTTCTCTTACATGTCTTCTCTCTTTTGAATGCAATAGTCCTTTTCTAATTTAAAATGCTGAAGTCAGTGACTTTTAACCACCCGTTTTCTAATGAATGGAATTAGGGACTCAAATTTCCATTTCTGTGTAGATTGGAAAGCTTCCTAAATTTTTGATATGCAACTTTTTTTTTTTTTTGAGACAGGGTCTCGCTTTGTAGTTCAGGCTGGCTCTGAGGTCACTATGTAGCCCAGGCAAGGCTCGAATTCAGCAATCCTCCTGTCTCTGCCTCCCGAGTGCTGGGATTACAGGCATGAGCCACCAAGCCCGGCACTGTGGTATGTGGTATTGATTGTTGGTGGGCGTGAGTCTCCACGCCCAGCATTGTTTGTGGTTACCGGGGATCAAACTCAGGACCTTGCGCTTGCGAGGCAGGTGCCGGAACCACTGAGCTAACCCTCCGGCCCTAATATGCAACATTTTGTCACCACTTGTTTGAATGAATAGATTTTCCAAGTGTCAGTGTCATTTCACTGTGGCTCAGAATATTTTTATGTCTTATTTTGATAATACATTTAAAAATCAATCTATCATTTTTATTAACTGCTAGTTTAATATCACTTTGAATAGAAAGCCTCAGTGAGAAAACTTGCTAGATCTGCATTACAGCAAAAGGAATGTTCAAATATTAATTTTGGTTAAAACAATATTTTACTGTGCTAGTCTTTGTTTTCTTTTTTTTCAATATTTTGAGAAAGGATCTCACTTTATAGATCAGGCTGGCCCTTAAGTCACAGTGTAACCCAAACTCATTGGCAGCCTCAAACTCATGGCAATTCTCCTGCCTCTGCCTTCTGAGTGTTGGGATTATAGGCATGAGCCACCATGTCTGGCTTACTATGCTATTCTGGGTAACATTATTTGTCATTAAATTAGTCATTAATTATGATGATTGAATGTTTTCCTTTTTTCTGATTTTCCATTGGACACCATAACTGTATATTTATTTCTGTCATACTTCAGTTATTGTTGAGAGGCAAGGGTATCATGTTTAAACGAAATCAGAGCTTTTGAACAAGTATATGATGGCCCCCTATGTTATCCTTAATTTTTCTTGCCCCAAGAGTCCATAATTTAGTTTTGTTAAGCTTCTCTAGTGTATATTTCTCTGTGCTTTGTAGCTTTAATTTTGGGGACTACTTTCTTTTAACTTTTTTTTCTCTTAAAAATGATAGTTTCCTTCCCCAATTTGATCATCTTTGTTTTCTTGAGGATTATTCTAGTCACACTTAAAATAATTCATTTTATCTTGGATGCAATTACTATTTTAGCATTTAATTTTATAATTGTCATATATTTTATGTTTCTATTATCTTTGTTTTGTATCATATACCTTATTTTTCCAGCAATTGATGCAGTAGTATGCCCTCTTCCCAAATAGTATTAACTGCCATTCTCATCATTTTCTGTTGATTATTTTAGAAAAATTACAGTACGCTAGTTATACCCTCCTTTTGAGCTACCTGTGTGTCTGTACATGTATATTTGTCTGTTAATTTAAGTTTTATCTTCCTTTTTATTTGTTCTTTTGGTAGCTGTCTTTAATCTGTAGCCAAATTTGAGGTGTGTTTGCTTTACACTTCTGAAAGTAATATTTAGTACCTTTCAAGTATCCTTTTATTCTTTTATTCTCTCTTTATTGTGTATTAAATACTTAATTTTGTTTATCAGACTATAGACATTTTTATACTGACATGAAATCTCCAATAATGTCACATTTGTGAATGTCATTCCAATGCCTCTGTTAGCTTTTTCTAAAGTACAGGAGAAGATTTTTTGCTTGCCTCTTCAAACCTCGAGTACTTTTCTAAATGAAATACTTACCTTTATATTTTAAATATTCTAATAGTTCAGTGAAAATATAGATTAATGTATTTATAGTCTTGTCCTTAAAATTCAAAGAAAAATGTTGGTTTTCTTTTCAATTCATGATCAATAATAGCACAGACAAATTTGCTTTGTATTTTACTTTTCTCAGATTTCTTTTTCCTTCATTAATTTGGGATTTGCATCTCATGTCTTTGCTCTGAACTATATTTTCTAGGTGCCCAGAACCAAAAGCAGTATATTCTTTCAGCCTTCTGACACCAAAATAAGGGGTTAAGTTTGCGTCAATCTCAAGGGTGATTGTATATTCCTCAGATGTTGAGCTTTTACTTTCTTTGTGGCATTTCAACAGTTATTTTTTAATTGAATTCTTTATTGGTACAATTTATATACATCTCAAAATCACATATAACACTGGGAAATTTGTCCCAGTATATGCCACAAGTTAATTCTCATTTTTACCCATATCCCTACCCAACAGTTATTTTAAACAAAATAGTTGTATCCAACATTTTGCAGGTTTTTTGGATGCAAGCTTTGATTTCCTGTGCTAGGAGTCAAAGGCAATATTTAACTCAGTGTTCTTTCTAGTTTTTTCTATCCTAATAATTGGTTAACATTTCTTCCCTCATGACTTCATGATTCATATTCATTTATCCAGAAATTCAATACTGTATTAATTTCATCATAAATCATGTTTACATTATTTAAGATTTTTTTCTCCTTTCTATAAAATTTTCATTCCGGTAAGACAACAATTATGAGCTTACATAAGCCATGTAAATGTCATAAATCACACACCAAAAAAATATGTGCTAGTCACTGTATATGCTAAAAAACTCTGAGGCCTGGAGTCCAGTGAGTCCTGCCTTAACTACTGTATGTGTCAGTACTCTACCCCATTAGGCAAAAAAAAAAAAAAATGAAGTCATGTCAGAAATGATAAATGATGCACCAAGATCATATATCCAAACTTAGCTCACATGCTACAAGTCCTCTCTCAGAATGCTTTACATTTTTATTTGTTTAGTTGGACTTCAAGGAGAATCTTCAAATTGAACTTTAGGAGGAAACTACTGAAGGAAAGAGAAAGGAATTGTTCAGTGTTTTGGCATAAAACAAATGTGTCTCATAACTGCAACAATTACAAAAGTACAGATTTCTCATGTTATTACATGAAAAATAGAAAGCAGAAACTCACCAAGATCTCTGCTCTTTTGCTTAGAGTATAATATCTTAATAGCTTACTCTCTAGGGGAGTAGTAAACATTAGCTTCTGTATGTTGTCATCTATAAAGATAGCTTATATCCCACTAAAGAGTTATGAGGAAGAAACCAAAAAATGTCCCCTCCTCATGCCCTCCCTGTCTGACCGAGAAGTAACATCAGAAGAGACCACATTGCTGTGAGTGTGACCTGAAAGGATCTGTCTCTCTTCCTGCTTCTTCCCTTTTATTTTCACTTCCTAGGACCACAAAGGGGGCAGTTTCCTGTGTCCACATACACCATGCTA
>PVIC010028717.1:0-23012 GCA_004025085.1 Thryonomys swinderianus
TCTCGCTTTGTAGTTCAGGCTGGCCCTGAGCTCACTATGGTGCCCAGGCAAGCCACCGCGAACTCAGCAATCCTCCTGTCTCTGCCTCCTGAGTGCTGGGATTACAGGTGTGAGCCACCACGTCCGGCATTGTGGTATGCGGTGTTGATTGTTGGTGGGCGTGAGTCTCCACGCCCAGCATTATATGTGGTTACTGGGGATCGAACTCAGGACCTTGCGCTTGCGAGGCAGGTGCCGGAACCACTGAGCTAACCCTCTGGCCCCTAGATGCCCATTTTTGACTTATGGTTTGTTAACTGTTTTGGTACCAGGGCTCAAACTTAGGACTTGGCATTTGAGAAGCAGGTGCTAGAACCACTGGGCTAAATTCCTGGCCCTTGACTTATGCTTTAAAAACAAAAGAAATTACAAAAAATGTTAAGAACTCTTCACTGTTCTATATACTAATTTAGAAGTCAATGAATATTAACATATTCTTTAAATGGTAACAGGTACTTTTCTTTGGGGGCTTCATTTAGAAAAAAAAACATTACTACATTAGTTTATTGTATTCCACTTAGTACAACTAAGATGAAGGTAAAAAATAAATAAATAAAAAGCAGATGGGAAATTGAAAGAAAACATCTGGCTTAAGCAAAAAGTAAACAGCAAGAGTGTATGGGCTCTGGCCACAGGAGTAATGTAGGGGCCCTTGATAAAGATGACCTTCAGAAGCACCACAACAGAGATAGGCAGAGTTCCAAGTGCATAACAGTCAAGCAGGGCCTGATGGTCTGATTTATGTGGAGTTATGTCCTAGAACCCACCACTGAAGTCTGACAAGACAGTGGGGCACCAGACACAGTGGCACACACTATATCCCAGTACTCAGAAGGCTGTGGCAGGGAAGATACTAAGCTTCAGACTAGCCTATGAAACCCAGCAAGATCTTGTGTCAAAAACTGGAAAGGGAAGGGATGCAAGGCTGGTTCAACATACGTAAATCAATAAATGTAATACACTATATTAACAGACTCAAGGACAATAACCATATGATTATCTCAATAGATGCAGAAAAAGCATTTGACAAAAATTGAAAACCCATTTATGATCAAAACCCTACAGAGAATTGGAATCGATGGACTTTATCTCAATTTAATACAAGCTATTTATGAGAAACCAACAGTCAGCATCATACTTAATGGGCAAAAACTGAAACCTTTTACACTAAGATCAGGAATGAGACAAGGATGTCTATTGTCACCACTCTAGTTCAATATAGTGTTGGAAACATTAGCCATAGCAATCAGGCAGGACAAAGATATAAAAGGAATAAAGATAGGAAAGGAAGAAGTTAAACTGGCATTATTTGCTGATGATATGATACGCTATCTAGAGGATCCTAAAAACTCAACCAAAAGACTGCTAGACTTAATTACCAAATTTGGAAGTGTTGCTGGATACAGGGTCAATGCTCAAAAATCAACAGCTTTTGTCTACACAAACAGACTCACTGAAAGAGAAATTGGGGAGTCAATCCCTTTCACAGTAGCACCCAGAAAAATGAAATATCTAGCAATCAACCTAACAAAGGAAGTGAAAGACCTCTACTCTGAAAACTATAGGACTCTGAAAACTGAGATAGAAAAGGAAATCAGAAAGTGGAAAGATATCCCTTGTTCCTGGGTAGGGAGAACCAACATTGTCAAAATGGCTATACTCCCACAACTATTATACAGATTCAATGCAATTCCAATTGAAATTTCAACGTTATACTTCACAGACCTAGAGAAAATAATACAAAGATTCATCTGGAAACACAAGAAACCTAGAATAGCAAAAGCAATTCTAAGCAACCACGACATGGCAGGGGGTATTACAATCCCCAATTTAAAACCCTACTATAAAGCCGCTGTGATAAAAACTGCATGGTACTGGCAAAGTAACAGACCAGAGGACCAGTGGAATAGATTAGAAGACCCAGAAACAACTCCGGATACACTAAGCCACCTTATCTTTGACAAAGGAGCCAAACATCCCCAGTGGAAGAAAGACAGCCTCTTTAACAAATGTTGCTGGAAAAACTGGGCTCCAACCTGCCAAAAGCTAAAGTTAGACCTATCTCTTTCACCATGCACAAAACTAAACTCACAATGGATACGAGACTTAAACATTAAAACAGAAACAATAAGCCTGCTGAAAAACAGGCTAGGTAAAACTCTTGAAGACATTGGCTTAGGCAGAGACTTTATGAATAAAACCTCTATAGCACAAGAACTAGAAGAAAGAATCAACAAATGGGATCTCATCCTACTGAAAAGCTTTTGCACAGCAAAAGAAGTCCTGGCACTGCTAAAAGACAACCAACAACATGGGAAAAAGTCTTTACTAGCTGTTTATCAGACAAAGGGCTATTATCAACAATATATAAAGAACTTAAACAGATCAGCTTCCCCAAGTTCAAAGACACAATTCAAAAAAGGGCATCTTAAATGAACAGACACTTCTCAGAGGCAGAAGTCAAAGCAGGTAAGAAACATATGAAGAAAAGTTTAACATAACTGGTCATTCGAGAGATGCAAATGAAAACAACACTGAGATTCCATCTCACTCCACAAAGAATGGCCGCTATTACAGAATCAACCAACAATAAATGCTGGCGAGGCTGTGGGGAGAAAGGAACCCTTCTCCACTGTTGGTGGGATTGCAGACTTATGCAACCATTGTGGAGATTTGTGTGGCGATTTCTCAGAAAACTAGGACTAGGGGTCCCATTTGACCCTGCTATCCCCTTGCTAGGAATATACCCAAAAGAATTTTTTAAAATCACATTGGAAAGACAAATGTACACCCTTGTTCACAGCAGCTCAGTTCAGGATAGCTCCATCTTGGAAACAACCCAAATGTCCATCAACTGGAGAGGGGATAAAGAAGATGTAGTTTTTTAATAAAATGGAGTATTACTCTGCCATAAAGAACGACAAGATTGATTCATTTATGTGCAAAAGGATACACCTGGAGGACATGCTAATGAGTGAAATAAATAGATCATAGATAGGCAAATACCGGATCTTCTCGTTGATATGAGCACCTGTAGATGCAAATGAGCTCTAGAAAGTACGACAGTTTCGTAGAATGGGAAATTTCCAAAGGAAATTTGGTGTGGGGATGTAATGAGGGCAAGGAATAAATATGATTCTGAAAGGAAATAGAAGAGCATGTATACAGAGGGCGGGGAGGTGTGGGTAGGTGGGGATATGGGTAAAAATGAGAATCGACAGTGTCATATATTGGTACAAATTCCCCAATGTTATGTGTGATTGTGAGATGTATATAAATTGTACCAATAAAGAATGCAATTTGGGCTGGAGTGTTAGCTCAGTGGTTCCAGTGCCTGCCTCGCATGCGCAAGGTCCTGAGTTCGATCCCCGGTAACCACATATAATGCTGGGCATGGAGACATGCCCACCAACCATCAACACCGCATACTACAATGCCGGACATGGTGGCTCACGCCTGTAATCCCAGCACTCGGGAGGCAAGGACAGGAGGATTGCTGAGTTAGCAGCGGCTTGCCTGGGCACTACAGTGAGCTCAGGGCCAGCCTGAACTACAAAGCGAGACCCTGTTTCAAAAAAGTTAAAAAAAAGAATTCAATTTAAGCCAGGCGTGGTGGCTCACGCCTGTAATCCCAGCACTCGGGAGGCAGAAACAGGAGGATTGCTGAGTTCCAGGCTTGCCTGGGCACCATAGTGAGCTCAGAGCTAGACTGAACTACAAAGCGAGACCCTGTCTCAAAAAACAAAAAACAAAAAAAAAACACTGAGATTCCATCTCCAGAAGGAATGGGTGTTATGAAGAAATCAAACAATAACAAATAATGGCCTGGCTGTGTAATGGCCTGGCTGTGGGGGGAAGAGGAACCCTTCTCCACTGTTCCTGGCAGTGCTGACTGGTGCTACCACTGTGGAAATCAGTGTAGAGATCTTCAGAAAAGTAAAACTAGAGGTTTCACTAGACTCGACTATTCCTCTTCCTGGTATATTCCCGAAGGAGTTACCACAGTAATGTATGCACACTCATCTTTATAGCGAAAGTCTGTAATATCTAAATTTTGGAAAGTGCCCAAATGTCCATCAACTGAAGAATGGATACAGAACATGTGTTTTTTTAAAAATTGCAATTAAGTATTATTCTGCCATAGAAAGATGACCTTCCAACATTTTTACAGCTAAATGGCAACTCCTTGAGACCATACTCAATTGAAATCAGACATACATGTTCAAATACTTCATTGTTTTTCTGGTGTGAGAAACCGAAAATGGAAATAAGGCCTAAAACGCATACTAGATATGGGAAATAGGAAGAAAATGTTCAAATGAGACAGGGAACAAAGAAAGGGGGCGGAGGAAAGGAAAGAAGGGGCAAGAAAAATAAAACAGAAAGAAAAATGGAAATAAAGCTTTTGTAAACAAGGAGAAGGGGCAGGGCAGGAAAAAAGGAAGATACATCACATACAGGTACTAATTCCTTACGAAGAATGTTATCATTATATATAACTGAAGTGTACCAGTGTTTTGCTTTAAAAAAAAAAAAAGAAGAAAAGAAAGAAAGAAAAGATAAAAATGTATGCAAAAGGAAAGGGAGCACTTGTGGAGATCCCTGAATTTCCAGAGTTCCAAATCACGTGGGCTGGGCCCCACTCACCGCTGTTCTTTCCGTCCAGCGCTTGCTGCAACCGGGCCGTCTCGCAGTCTAGCGTGCTGGCCAGGAACCGCAGCTTCCCGCAGAAATCCCGGATCAGATCCATGAGTGAAGGGGGTCCGAGCCAGCGTCCAAACTGGAACGTCCAATGACCCCGCCACTGGTTTGAAATTGTCGGTGCCGGAAGTGCTGTGGGTCTGCGCAGGCGCAATAGGCCTGCGCAGGCGCAATAGTACTCTCGCGATAGCTGAAATCTCGCGCGAAGTCGGCAGGAGCACCTACAAAGTGCCCTCTTCTTACGTTCTCCTCAACCAAAGGTTTGTGCTGAGGCGCCGGGCTAGTGATTTGCGTTTCCTGTGGGTCGGTTTCTGAGGGGCTGTAGCAGGTTCCCTTCCGTTCCCTTCCGCCCACGGTGGGTCTGGAGGCAGGGACGGGCGTGGCGTGTGGAGTGAGCCGCGACTCTGCGCCCTTCTCGCCAGGCACCATGTTCCTCACCGCTGTGCTGCGAGGCACTCGCATCCCGGGTCGGCAGTGGATCGGAAAGCACCGGCGTCCGCGGTACGTGTCTGAGCAGGCAAAGCAGAACTTGATCCGCCGCCTGGAAGTGGAGGCCGAGAACCACTACTGGCTGAGCATGCCCTACATGACCGTCGAGCAGGAACGCGGCCACGCCGCCGAGCGCAGGGCCCGGGCCTTCGAAGCCATCAAGGCGGCCCGCGTGGTGAAGTTCCCCCCGCACAGGTTCGTTGCCGACCAGCTCAACCATCTCAGTGTCGCCGAGAAGTGGTCCTGACCCCGAACCTTGCCCTATGACTATGGAAAACGGGGCTGGGCTGCCTACCTGGCCTTGAAGCTGAAACTAATTTCTGAAAGCTGTGACTTTAGACGAATGTCATATTGAAACAAACCAACCTGGATACGGGGCCCTGTAGATAGAATATCTAGGGGACTGGAGAGTATGAACAGCTTCCCGTCAGACATTTCTTATTTCTGGAGCTTGATTGAAAACATCATGGGTTTCCTGAGTCATACGTGATATGAAAAATATCTTGAATAAAAGCTGCAAACTGTGACTTCTTATCGCTGCTTAATTATCAGGTCATTGATGGGAGTTTATGGACATTGATGGGAGTTTATCGTGCAGTAGTATTTTTGCAGAGATAATTTATCAAAACTTAAATAGAAATACAAGCTTTTCAGCTTCAACATACTAAAAATAGCATTTCCTTTGAGCAGCTGACTAAAGTGACATTTAAATGAAATAAAAGTATTTATTAGAATTGTTAACATAAAAAATTATTAGAACTGTTAACATAAAAAAGTGTACTTTTTCTGGTGAGTTGCGTTTCCTTTAATATTCACCAGGTGAGTCTTTGATTTTCGCCATAAGTGGTGACCCACACCTCAAGTCCCATTGAAGGCTGAGGCAGGAGTCTGAGCAGTGTTGAAAAACCTTGTTTCAAAAAACCAAGCAATAAATATAATAACCCATTTCTAGATGTAATAAATACAGCCAGGCACTTGGTTTACCAACTACAGCAGGCTGTATACTTGAGCCTATTTTATTTCTAAGGATATACTTAAGGAACTTGTCCAAAGCAGAAATCTTTTTAACTACTATACATACATTTTATAGGAAATTTGTTTTGTTTTGTTTGTTTTTAAAGGAACAGTTTATTTGGGGTTATATTTATTTTAGTTTTATAAGACAGGGTCTCACTTTGTAGTTCAGGCTGGCCCTGAACTCACCATGTAGGTGAGGCTTGCCTCGAACTCAGCAATCCTGCCTCTGCCTCCCGAGTGCCAGGTGTGAGCCACCACACCTGGCAGTGTGATACGTAGTACCAAGATCGAACTCTGGACCTTGCACTTGTCAGGCAGACACCAGAACCATCAAGTTAAATCCACAGCCCTTGGGTTCATTATTTTAGAATTTCTGTCTGCACAGTTGACCAGCTCTGGACAGAAACGTATGGTTGAAGGGCCTGGTAGAGGGAAAGCTGCTAGGGTAGGAAACTTTTTGAGACAGGATTTCACTGAGTATTTCAGGCTGGCCTTGAACTTGTTGCAATCCTCCTGCCTCGGCCTCCCCAAGGGCTGGAACCTCAACCATGAACCTCCATGCTGGGATCATTTAATAGAAAATTTGGGCTGGGCGTGGTGGCTCACGTCTGTAATCCCAGCACTCAGGAGGCAGAGGCAGGAGGATTGCTGAGTTCGAGGCTTGCCTAGGCTACACAGTGAGCTCAGGACCAGCCTGAACTACAAAGCAAGACCCTGTCTCAAAAGAAAATGTGAAACCTAATAGAAAATTTGCAAAACACATACAATAAAAACCTTTCTCATTAATGAAATAATCTTCATGCTGTATTTTTTTTTTAGTCTCATATATGTAGATTTTGGGCAGTCTTGATTATAGATAGATGGAATTTAGAGCCAAAAATAACATTTAAATATCCTAATGCCAAATGGCTTTCAAGAAAGTACAGATTTCAAGACTGATATATGAGTGTCTATCTCATTTTCCAGCACTGTATTAACCAGAAATACCTTATTTTGCTAATTAACTAGTTCCCAGCTTAATAGCGGCAATAAATATATAAACTGTCATGGAGACACTGATTTTTTTTTTTAATTCATTGCACTTAACACAGTGCTTGGGTATTTTATAGTTGAATGTTTAACCAAATGAGTATTTTATTTTCTTGCTATATAAATACTTGAATATTTTTCATTGATTATAGAAGTGTCTAATGAGTGGGGACAGTCTAATGTCCCAAACTTAACATTTTCAGCAGATAGTGGCAGCTCAAACAGTTTACCAGAACTGGTACTTTTTTATTCTGATATGTATATGTATATGTATATGTGTGTGTATATATATATATATAAAGTTTAAGAAATGATCATTGTTAACTTTAGTCTCATACATTTGAGAAGCAAAATAAAATCTTGGGCCTGAAGAAGTGAGAGACAACTCAGTGGGTTTTTTTTTTTTAAAGAACAGGGTTGTGTTGGGAATCATGGTTACCCTTACACCTATGGCAGTCCTGCCACTGCCTTCCTAGTGCTGGGCTTATAGTCATGTGCCACCACATCTGGTCCCATACACATTTTATAATTTTAAAAACAACCTTTTGAAACATATCATCTGTGTAGATATGAAACAGAAGCTCCAAGTCTGTTGGGAGCAACCTTGTTGCATGGTTGGGACTGACTGGGCTGAGTTTTCCTGCCTATGGACTGGCTGTGACATGTCCAAACCCTGGGGTTTGGCTCTTGTCTTTGCCTCCAGTGGCAACAGGGACTTTCTGTGGTCTAGCAGCCTGTGGTGTTCCAAGGAAGAACTACTCCAGGATCTTCATGGTCCCTCGGGGATTATTGGTGGCATCTGCCCTGCCCTCTGAGTCATCTATCATTTAAGGTGTGGCAAGTGGTCTGGGTGGGGCTACCCAGAGTAGCACAGATCAGGTCCAAATTCAGCTGCTTCTCTAAGTCTCTTTTCTGCCTTTTTTATTCACCTTATGCTCACAGGAGACTGGAACTTGACTGCAGTAGTTCTAGTGATGTCTCTTTCCCCTGTTCCTACAAAAGTACATACAGCTAGTAAACAGCAAAGGTAGAATTCAGGACTAGGTTTATCTAAAGACTGTCTCTAGACACAAGTTAGTAGGAATAGACAATTGTACTAGTTTTTAGCAAAGATGACCGTGTTGAACGTTTGACATTTCTCTTTGAAAAACCTATTACAGCCATCACAGTTATTTATCTTTTTTGCCAACAAGCAAAGGTGCATCGCCACTCTTCATTATCACATGTAATAAAATAAAGTCTCAAGGCCAGGGATTTAGCTCAGTGGTTCCAGCACCAGCCTATCAAGTGCAAGGTCCCTGGTTCAATCCCAGTTACCACATACAACAATACTGGGCGTGGTGATTCACACCCACCAGCAATCAGTACCATGTGCCAAAGTGCTGGGCATGGTGGCTCATGCTTGTAATCCCAACACTTGGAAGGCAGAGGCAGGATTGCTGAGTTTGAGGCTTGCCTGGGTTACATGGAGTGAGCTCAGTCAGGGCCAACCTGAACTACAAAGCGAGATCCTGTCTCTAAATAAATAAATAAAGTCTCATACTTAGGATAGTTTGACTTAAGTTTTTAAATTTATCATGATGGTGCAGAATCTATGCACTGTAGAAACTACTCCCAGGTTTGAATTTGAGATTTTCCTGGGCTGCTCATGTGTGGTACAATCCTTTTCATGATGCTTGGCATTGGCAGTAAGTTGCAACCCTCAGCCATCAGGTCAGGGTAGGTGATCTAGATGCATTTTGGGGCTGTATTTGAACTTTATGATCGGTTTACTGGGAACTGATCCCATAGTAAATCAAGGACCATCTGTACATTTATGCCAACCAGTGCATTACTAACAGTTCATGGGGTATGTACTACAGCTTCTGAGGGCCCACTTTATGCAGTTTTTGAATCAGAGCAATTTCTCACCTTGCCTAAAGCTGTGGGAAAGTTTTATAAGAGGCAGTCCTTGAGCAAATTCCTAGCTTGCTTGGGGTGCAAGTAGGTGGCAGAATTAGAGAACAGCCTTGTAATTACTGATAGAATTGCCAGTTAATTGAGCACTGCCACAGTGTAGGAGTCTTGTGGGTGAGGAAGAGAAATGCTAGAAGTGGAGACAAACATGAAAAGTCTTGCTTGACACAAATCTGACTTCTGTAAGAGATGAGTTACTCATGAAAGATGATGAGTTACAACATGAAAAGAGATGAGTTACAACATGAAAATGTTTAGTGAAATAATTAAAGTATGCAAAGATGACTGGGTGAAGAGAGAGATGGAAATAGACTAGGTGGCTATTGTAGTAATCCAGCCAGGTACTGAATTTGTGGTTGGAGTTAAAAAGGATTAAGAGGTAGAATTAACAGAAATTGGTAAGCAATCAGATGACTCCTAATTTTGTGCGGGTGCATAGATGGAGGGTGCATTATGACTTAGTTAAGATAATGCAGCCACCTTCAGTGACTCTGAATTTCTCTTCAGTGTACTGACTTGGAGATCCCCTGTATAAGCACTACCATTTGCTTTTCCTTTGACACCAACCTAACTGTTAAATAATGCCCAAGAAACACATAATTTGAGTTATTGGTGTTTAAATTAATGACCACAGAGCTCAACCCAAAATTTAATGCTGCCTAGTAATTTTACCACATATATAGCTTGCTAAGGCTGTGCTGTCACTTTCTCATTGCTGGAACAAAATGCCTGACACCCACAGTTTAGAGGAGGGGAGAGGTTTATGTTGGCTTAGGGTCACTGTTCAGCTGGCTTCAAGGCAGACATGGCACAATGGAAGAGACTGGCAAGGGAAACCTGCTCACATTATGGAGGCCAGAAGACAAAGGAAGAGTCAGAGAGAGATACACTCTTCTAGGTCCAACCCCCAGAAGCCAGGACCACCTCTTTTTTCTTTTTTGAGTCAGTATCTTACTTTATAGTTCAGGTTGGCCCTAAACTCACTGTGTAGCTCATGCTAGCCTCAAACTCACAGCAATCCTCCTGCCTCTGCTTCCCTAGTACTGGGATTACAGGCCTGAGTCGCCATGCCCAGCACTGTTTATGGCTAGCGGGGACCAAACTCAGGACCTTATGTTTGAGAGGCAGAAGCCAGAACCACTGAACTAAATCTCCAGCCCAAAACCAATATATTTTAAAAATACTACTTGTTTTTTATGTAATCAAATGAAATTTAAAACAAGAGAATAACAATAGTTAATAAACTATTGTTATCTTCAAAGTAGTTACTTAAGAGTACAAGAAATAAACTAAAAAGATTCTTACAAAGAAACACATGACAATACAAGATTTGGGGTATTTTTTGTTTTTGGTATGGGAATCAAACTCAGGACCATGAGCATGCCAGGCAGGTGCAGTACCACTGAGCCACATCCCAGGTCCTACTGTTGGCAGTCAGTCAAATTTTAACATGTAACAATCTGAGAACAAAAAACGGGAACATTGCCAGGTGTGGTGGCTCATGCCTGTAATCCCAGCACTCAGGAAGCAGAGACAGGATTGCTGAGTTCGAAGCTTGCCTGGGCTACATCATAGTGAGTTCAGGGCCAGCCTGAACTACAAAGCGAGACCCTGTCTCAAAAAAAAAAAGGGGGGGGGACATCTTACATTTTAATGGCTATAGACAAGTTTGGTAAAGGTTCATGGTAAGCAAAAAGATGTTAAAAAGCTGGAAGTAAAAGTTATACTTTTGATATAAAAGGATTATGTTGTACTAAAGAGGTTTTACTAAAAGGATAGATGTATGTTTTGCTAGAAGGATAGATGTATGTTTTGTTAAAAAGATAAAACGAGATAAATATAGCTGGACATGGTGGCTCACTCCTGTAATCCCAGCACTTGGGATGCAGAGGCAGAAGGATTGCTGGTGAGTTCGAAGCTAGCCTGGGCTAAAGTGGCTTCAGGGTCAGTCTGAACTATAAAATGAGACCCTATTTCAAAAAACAGAGAGAGAGAGGGAGGGAGGGAGGGAGGGAGGGAGAGAGGAGAGAGATAGAGAATAAAAAAAGCTAGGTCCAGAGAAAAAGTTATTTTACTACCTAGACCTGCAACCAAGAAAAAGTTTCAAGACATCCTTACAACAAAAGGATTCAGTCACATCTGGGATCTAAAATTAGCAAAAGGGCAAAACACTTCGAATTTAGACTGAAATGCGAAACGAGATTTATCTTTTTAAAAAATTTAAGGGCCGGAGATTTAGCTCAGTGGTTCCAGTGCCTGCCTCGCAAGCACAAGGTCCTGAGTTCCATCCCGGTGACCACATAGAATGCTGAGCGTGGTGACTCATGCCCACCAGCAATCAAATGCCACATACCACAGTGCCGGGCCTAGTGGCTCATGCCTGTAATCCCAGCACTCGGGAGGCGGAAACAGGAGGATTGCTGAGTTTGCGGCAGCTTGCCTAGGCTACAGAGTGAGCTCAGGGCCAGCCTGAACTACAAAGCAAGACCCTGTCTCAAAAAAAAAAAAAAAACAAGTTCTTTTTGGTGCTGAGGATGGACCCAGAACCTTGTGCATGCTAAGCATGTGCTCTACCACCAGGCCCTAAATGTAATTTTAAAATACTTATTTTATATTTCTAGTGATTTTTTTCTATAGATATAATGCATAAAATTCAAATCTGCAAGATGGGTAGGAGGGTATATACTCGTCATCTGACACTTTGGCAGACTGAGACAGGAGGATGGCAAGTTCAGCGCCACTGTGGGCAATATAAGGGAATTAGTGAGACCCTTGAAGCCCAGGTTGGCCACGAACTCTGAGATCTTCCTCCCTCAAGTTCCGTCCCTAGAGCTGAGACCAGAGGCATGTTTGATCATGCCTCACTACAACAAAATTTGGAAGGACTGACAGGATGTTATAGCCTCTTAGCCAACTATTTAACCCAAAATAAATAACACAGAAGTATTATATGCTCACTGAAAAGAATCTGAGCAGTCCGTGAAGAAGCCTTATGGTGTCCCTGCTTCTCCTTGCCTTCCTTATCCCCAAGGGTAAGCAGCATCTACAATTTTATGTGGCCACCAATTTTCCTACACATGTAAGATTATGTACACACGTGTATAATGTATTAATTTATTTTTATCTATTGATATTGTACATCATGATCACACTATTGGGAATTTGTACCAGTATATGACATGATTTCATTGTCAGTTTTTCCGATTCTCCTACCCACGCACAAACCCCACTCCCTAAATACGTATGCTTTTGTTTCCCTTTATTACCATCACATTTTTCTTTACCTCTCATTACTCACCCCTCCACCATATTTCCCTTTGAATATTTTCTATTCCACAATATCCATCGTACATTCTAGAACTCAATAACATCTTCAGTTTTTCATACCAGATATATTTATACATCTGTGACCTATTTATTTCACTCATGAAAAACAGCAGTTAGGAGCCATGAAGTAGATGGCAATGCCTTAACTATGCGTGTTGTCAGGCCCAAGGGCTCTTCCATCCTTGTCAAGGGGAATGCTAACCTTCTCTTTCATAAAACACAATATGTATCTTATTTTATTGTGGTACCAGATCAGACTCAGGACCTTGTGCTTTTGAGACAGTCACTTTGCCACTGAGCTAAATCCCCAGCCTGATAACATGTATTTTAAAACTGCGATCCTAACTGAATCTTAAATTCTGCAACAACTTTAAGGGGTCTGCCCACCTCAGCCTCCTAAAAGTAGCTGGGACTACAGGCACATGCCACCACACCTAACTACTTAAAACTTTTTCTCTCAATTTTTAGTTAATTATAGATTTCATGGAGAATTGTCCTCCAAAAAGTAGAAGTCTGAGTTGGTGAAAGGTCCACTGTAACCCTCTCCCATTTTCCTGTTATAGTATTGTCTTCCTTAACCCCCCCAGTCCCTAGTAACTGCTTATCTGTTCATCTCTATATTTCTTTTTTTTTTTTTTTGCTTTTGAGACAGGGTTTCGCTTTGTAGTTCAGGCTGGCCCTGAGCTCACTATGGTGCCCAGGCAAGCCGCCGCGAACTCAGCAATCCTCCTGTCCCTGCCTCCCGAGTGCTGGGATGACAGGCATGAGCCACCACGCCCGGCATTGTGGTATGCGGTGTTGATTGTTGGTGGGCGTGTCTCCACGCCCAGCATTCTATGTGGTGACCGGGGATCAAACTCAGGACCTTGCGCTTGCGAGGCAGGCACTGGAACCACTGAGCTAACCCTCCGGCCCCATCTCTATATTTCTGTAATTTAAAAAACGGTATCTAATTCAAATAACATACACTGAGTTCCGTGTAAGTTTTCACACATTATCAATAGTTTGAATTTGATTTCTTTATTCAACAATGTGGTATGGAACTTAAATTTACCTTGTTTTTCCCAAAGATGGTACAGGATTCCATAGATTATCTCCACTAACCTTACACATGTTTTAATTAGGTACGTTGTTTCTAATTTTTTTCCAACCATGCATAATGTTCTCCTGCCTATATATAAACAGTTATCCTTGTACAACTGCATAACAATTTATGCCACCACAGTCACACTCTGAAAGGGCATTTTTCTTTCTTTTCACAAAGATGTTTGTATTAGGAAATTTAAACCATAAAAACACTGTAATGTCTGCTATCCAAAACCTAATACTGGTATGTTTTTTTCTAGATGTCTATATGTGCATATATTAACTATACTGACACCAAAACATATGAAAGTTTGACTAATTTTTTCAAATTTATTTACTGTTCACATATAAGAGGTTGCACCATTCTGAAGGCATGTGGTATCTAGTATGGCCCTGGAGATAAAACAGTAACTAAAATCACTTCTAACCTAAGTATTTCAGTGAAAAAAATTAGTTTACTTAGTTTTACTCAACACATAAACAGTACTGTCACAGTGTGTAACCCAGACAGCACAGAGGTTGAGAAGATTAGAGATGAAACTTGCTATGAACACCAACCAAGAAGCCCAGAGAGACTATCCTGAGAGCGCTCAGAACGAGGGGGGATGAAGGGGCAGTTGTAAAACTTGACTCTGGCTTTTATGGCAAGGAAAGGCAGATGGAAAGGCAGCATGAGTGTCAAGGAACAAGATCTCTTTTTAGGTTAATCTAAGCAATTTTTGGATAGGGCAACAACAACAGTGGCCGAACCTAGCACGCTTCCCTCATTTTTACCCATATATTCTAAGGTATGCATGTTTTTGTCCTGCAGGCCTCTTCGTGACTTTAATCATTTACGTCTTTGCCCAAGCAGGGTATAACTTAGCTTTACCCAACATCTTAATTTCAGAAGTCACTTTTAAGATCTTCTGTACTGCTGGCATTGTGGCTCACACTTGTAACTCCTAAGACAGGATCACTGCTTTCAGTTCTAGCCCAGCCTACACATAAAATGAGTTCAAGGCCAGCCTGAATTACAGAGCAAGACCCTGTCTGAAACAACAACAACAAAACTGTTCAAACAAGACTTTATTAATAAAGTAATTGTGATTTTTTGGGGAAAAAAAAGCTTTAAGATGCTTTACATACATATTAATTAATACAGGTTAAGCCACCGGAAAGACAGAGCCGTCAACACTGTCATGACCCAGGACTATGCAAATGAGAAATAAATACAAGGCTTATAGTACCTGATAAGTAAAGACAACCAAGGTAAACTGTATTTCAAACTTGTTTACATAAAAGCAGATTAAAGATCACTTTAAAGGGCACACACCTGTAATCCCAGCACTTGGGAAGCTGAGACAAGAGGATCGCCCTGAGTTCAAGGCCAGCCTGTGCTACATAATGAGTTCAAGGGTAGCCTGGACAGCAAGACAGTGTCCCCTCAATCACTTTTAAAATAGTGTCTGTCTTTTCTCTTAAATGGGTACAGATTCATCAGCAATCATGTACAAATATATAAACTTAACTAACAGCTTTCTTAATCTTTTTTTAATACAAATACAATTCTTTGCTTCTTTATGCAACCCAACAAAATAATACAGAGTGAAGTCATTAGAAAAATATGGACCTTTCTGAATCTATATTGCATTTTTAATTTAAATTGAAAAATATAGTTTAGAGCATATGAAACACAAGGATTTCAGATTTACACATTACCTGTATCCAACAGATTATTAGACATGATCTTTATTTAGGCTGAAATGCAAAAATATATCTTAATAACAGGTTAGTTAAAAATACTCTTCATTAATAGCAGTGGTGTGCATGGAACAAAATGTGAGTGAAACATATCTGTAGATTACTGCCTATTCATATGCCCCAAACACACAGGTCCTTAACCTCAAGCCCTTACTATGCTTTACTTATTTATTGGTACCTGTGAATGAACTTGAGACCTTGCGCTTCCAAGGCAGATACTAGAACCACTGAGCCTAATCCTTGGCCCCCTTACTACGCATTTGCTTTGAAGGTAACTAAATGGACATCTTACAGGGTCAATTATCTTAATTTATACATCCATGTAAACATAGTCAAATTTGCTATCTGAAGAAGTAAAATTCAAGTAAACACTGCATATTCCACTTAAACTAACCTTACAGTTTTACAAACTTAATGCACACTGGATCATAACCACTAAATATGTAAAAAAAAATTTTTAAAAATCATCCTATGTGAAGGTGAAACTAACTTTGTAAACATGATTATTTTCAATAACCAATACATGGCAACTGCTCTTTGGTTTGGCACAGTGATACTGTCAGGTGCCTCAGGTACTGAATATTCAAGTAAATTTCCAACAGGTGAACCAAGTCTCTTGTCTAATTTATTTTTAATGGCAATGGCAAGACCTGAAATTAAACTGCATTTTCCTTACATACCATCACAAATGTTCAAGTGTTTGAAAGAATTAGAAGTTTTGGCATGGCTTCTTTTGACCTTTTTTCTCCAAACAGTTGATAGCAATCACCTATACTAGTAAACATCCACGAGACATCCTTTCCCCCAATCTCATTTTTAGGCTCCTAATGAATGGGCACAGATATTCTGCCAAATTCAGCAAAATGTTTACCATGTGGCCAAATGTTAACTGTAAATTAATTAAATCAAAGGTAATTAAAGTAAGTGCCTTTAACTGACATTTGTAAAGAGGTAAGTATTTACTATATACTATTACAGGTGATGTTAAATAATATAAGATTTGAAAAAGATTATAATTCAAAAAAGTGCCTGAGTAGGTTAAAGGGGAAATGCTTCCTCAGTTGTCAGTCAAGTCCATGCAAATCCTTTGAAATGTATTCACAAAAGGACCAGAATATTTATGAATGGAGTCAAGTATATTTTAAAATGTACTATTTCCTTGGAATATGCAATCCCCCAAACTGAAGTTAGGCTTCTGGGCTGCTAATTGATATCTTGACTCTCATGCTAGTTATCTAAAATAAAGTTTGTTTAAAAAGTTGAAACAAAGATAGAAAAACCCATAGTAGTACTTCAAACTATGTTTTCAAAGCTAACTCATTCTTTTGGTCCAGAGAGAAAACAAGTTATTTCTTAAGATTCAGTATTAGTATGGTCAACGTGAATTACACAAATCCTTCAAGTTGTAAAGTTGGAATAGCAACTATAAAATTTGTGCTAGGTTAGAAAATTATAGAGCTACTTCTAGTATACTGTTTGACATACACAAAGCACTCCAAAAATACTAGTGGATGAATGAAAAGCAAGGTTATCTTGCAAGAAGTAGGCATTACAGAATGTTAGAAGTCATCCAATCCAACTCATTCAGGACTCCCTCTGCCCTGCAGTCCCATTTTATAGGCAAGGAAATGATAACCTCTGCTACAGATGCTGGTAAAGTTTCTCTTTACCCACCCACTGAGTCAATTGGGAGGAGTGAGTTTAGTTACACCATACACATAAGGAGTGGCAGTTCTGTATTTTTCTTTTACAGTATTCTATACTAATCTCTGGCTACAACAACCTCTTAGATTATGTTTTAAAGGAGAAGTGTGTCTAGTGAGAAAGGTTACTGTAAGTTAAGATTTGGCATTTAAAACGGGAATCCATTTCTTAGACTGAGAAAAAAAAATTTTTTTTTTGAGACAGGGTCTAGCTTTTTTGTACTTCAGGCAGGCCTTGTGCTCACTATGTAGCCCAGGCAAGCTTCGAATTCAGCAATCCTCCTGTCTCTGCCCAAATTCTAGGATTACAGGCCTGAGCCACCATGCCCAGCGAGACTGAGGTTTAGAGTTTCTTCCTGAAAGTTGTATTGTTCTGAAGTTTTTTCAAATTACAAATTCTGCATTTGCAAAAGTCATTAAGGTATTAAAAGATTACTGTAAAAAGTTTCAAAATAATTCTTAGTCATTACCTAAATTAGAAATTGAAAGTCAACTAAACAGTTTTTTTTTTTGGCTTTTTTTTTTTGGAGACAGGGTATCGCTTTGTAGTTCAGGCTGGCCCTGAGCTCACTATGGTGCCCAGGCAAGCCGCCGCGAACTCAGCAATCCTCCCGTCTCTGCCTCCCGAGAGCTGGGATTACAAGCGTGAGCCACCACGCCCAGCATTATATGTGGTTACCGGGGATTGAACTCAGGTCCTTGCGCTTGCAAGGCAGGCGCCGGAACCACTGAGCTAACCCTCCGGCCCTCAACTAAACAGTTTTAAATGCCTTTAGAATTGACAATATTTCTTAACAGTTCACAATAGACTGCCTTTTTATTTTTCTTCTACCCTTTTCCATCTATTCCTAATTTTATATTTCTTCTTTTATAGCACCTGTAACTGTGCCCTCATACATACCTTAAAAGATCAACAAAAAAAGTAATTAAAAAGTATAGCATACCTGAAATATTTTTTATACTGGCAAGTCTACTGTAAGCCTTGGGTACAAAGTATATATACTACATGGTTATATATGCTTAACAAAAAGCCTTCAGTGAATTATACCAACATGTTCTATAGTCTATATGATTATATTTAGATGTCTAAATCTGTCTGAGTTTGTTATAGCCAAGAATAAAAAAATTTTATTAAAAATGTTGAAAAGTATAAAAGTATAAATTTGCAACCACCCAATTTAAAAAAAGCAGTCATTTTCTTTCCCTTATTATAGTACAGGCAAACATAATTTGGATATTATTCATTTCTAACACCAACTGTCTCAGAAGTATTTCACTTAAGACAAGTGTTTAGCATGTGTTCTGGAGTAAGAATTTACCTGTATACGAAGAAACCACTATAATGTTGTAACTCAGTTATATAACGCATATGCCATATTAACATGGGATGACAGCTCCTATTGTTACAGCATCTCATAACAGGCAAGGGCTACTTGCAAAGAAAAATTCAGTCACTTTCAAGCTGTGAGTCAGCGATGCACAAATGGATACGTAAAGTTAAGGCATCATTCAGGTTTGTAGTGCTTCTGTGGATCCAACGAACTGTACAAAGACTTCCTTCCTTTTTTAAAAATAGGTCTTCTGTTATATTTGATTTCACTCCATTGATCATTTTCTTGCAAATAAAATGGAAAATACTAGTCCACAACATTTTTATACACCTATGAAAACAAGGATGACTGAATTATTAGCTAGCATTTGACTCTTCTCAAAATATATATTAAATGATCTTTAATATAAGGGGTTAACAGTGCAATACTGGAAATTAATGCTTTATTAATCCTACTATAAATAATGAAGATTTTTATAAGTAGTGGAGAAGGGGCTATCACTGATTTCCTTTTCCTGAAGCAATCCAAGAAGGTTTAACAGGCAGCGATTCTCATGTACTTCCTGCTCTACCTACACTTATTCCAAGGTGTAGCTGTAAGATGCACAAGCTCCCATCACAACTACAAGAGGAGCTTTGGCCAGGGACTCTCAACAGCCATAAGCACCAGCCAGTACTCCGCCTGTACTAAGATGCAATACAGACGCAGGACTAAGTGTCCTATGGGACTGCGTGCTATTCCACAGCTCCAGCTCTCTGTGGCACAGCCACTCTGCCTGCTGTGACCCCCAACTCTGTCCTAGCTCTTGGGCTCTGGCCCTCACTGTCCTCCATGAGGACCAATCTGATGGCAAGCCGGTGATTTGAGTGGGCAGGAAAGGAAAGCTTCCCTAGGTGAGATTCTGTGGGGAGCCAGCAGGAGCCAGGAAGACAGCAAGCAGAGTTGTAAAACTGCCTTCTACCTGATAAGCCAAGATAAAAGAAAGCAGACTTGTAAAACAGCCCCCTAGCTGGTATGCTAAGATTGTGTGAAAGCAAACCTAGAAAGTGAGATAAGGATAGAGCAAAGCCTGAGGTCAGTCTGCGGTCAGCCGGAGTCTCTCCCCTCTGTGAAATTCCACCTTTACTCCCTGCCCTATATATGTTACCACCCCACTTGCAATAAACGAGACTTGATCAGAAAGCCTGTCTTGTCTCCATCCTTTTGCGCCCTCCTATTCCTCCCCTTGGTTTCCAGGTATGAGCTCCTGTTGACTGTCCCGCAGGCCGGGACAAGATTCCAGGTGGGAACCCTCTATGTGAAGGAAAGCCATAGTGCCCAAGTGTTGTCCCAAGCTCTAAGTCTGTGGTTACTTGTCACCCAGCAATGCTCTGTTGTTCTTTTCTCTTTTTTTTGAGACAGGGTCTCACTTTGTAGTTCAGGTTGGCCCTGAGCTCACTACGTAGCCTAGGGAAGCCTCAAACTCAGCAATCCTTCTGCCTCTGCCTCCAGAGTGCAGGTGTGAGCTACCATGCAGCATACTGATTACTGGTGGGCGTTGAGTCACCATGCCTGCTATTGTTTTATGTGGTTACCGGGGATTGAACCAGGGACCTTTCACTTGCTAGGCAGGTGCCACAACCACTAAGCTAAATCTCTGGCCCTATTGTTCTGTCTTTTATAAAACTAGATAAACAGTATCAATGAAAATCTTCAGTCCTTGAAACTTTAACCACTGTTCTCTAGGTTATATTTCTTCAAATGCAAAAATCATCTTTTTCCTTAGGATAATTAATAAAGCACTATTATTGAAAAGGTTAGTCATCTACATACCAATCCTAGGCTGTTTCTTCATATATGTACCAAGCAATATTTACTAACATTGGATTAATAGTAGTTTTAAAAAAACAGATTTTGGGAATGGAAATTTTTTTTTTTTTAGTTGGTTGAGACAGGATCTCACTTTGTAGTTCAGGCTGGCCCTGAAATCACTATGTAGGCCAGCCTGGCTTTAAACTCACAGCAACCCTCCTACCTCTGCCTCCCAAGTGCTGGGTTTCCAGGTGTGAGCCTAGCACTGTCATACGTACTACCAGGGATCGAATTCAGGACCTTGTATTTGCCAGGCAGACGCTAGAACCACTGAGCTAAATCCCTAGCCTTGGAAATAGGAGATTTTATTGTCCACTCTCTGCAGTACTGATTTTGCTAATGGAAAAGTTTTTTAAAAAATTATAAATTGTTGGGCCAGAGGGTTAGCTCAGTGGTTCCGGTGCCTGCCTCGCAGGCGCAAGGTCCTGAGTTCGATCCCGGAAACCACATACAATGCTGGGCGTGGAGACTCACGCCCACCAGCAATCAACGCCGCATACCACAATGCCGGGCGTGGTGGCTCACACCTGTCATCCCAGCACTCGGGAGGCAGAGACAGGAGGATTGCTGAGTTCGCGGCAGCTTGCCTGGGCACCATAGTGAGCTCAGGGCCAGCCTGAACTACAAAGCAAGACCCTGTCTCCAAAAAGCAAAAAAAAAATAAAATAAAATAAAAAATAAATTGTTTTGATTTTGAATATGCAAAGAAAATATCTGCTTAAAGAGATAACCTTTATATTATCTTACCTTGCTCTTATTGAATGGTTAGTTATGAACAAGTAGTACTCAATTTTCTATTGCCACTGTAACATGATTATTTGTCCCTGTAAGCACAAAATTATACAGGACATAACAAAAAAATGTTAAGTTACTGGTTAAGTGGTAAAACTGATTATATTAAGTTCTATTAGGTAAGCAATAAACAGACGTATACAACAACCATCTGCCTTCTTATAAAACATGGAAGTGAATACTTTGTGTTAAGCATCAAAAATCTGCTTTTAGGCCTAACTGGGAAAAAAAGCCAGCACCTCTAAAGATGTTAGGCAGCAAAAATTAATTCCACAAAATGAATTTTCTACTGATCTACAGAACAGGTCTTATCCTAAAATACTAATTTGAGAATTTTTACAATATTGGAAAAAGCCAAAATGACTCTTACCTCAAACAAAACAAAATTTATAGCACGTGTTCAGAGTATTTTCTAGAGTTAGTACAACTAAACCAATGCCTCATTTTTTTTTTCCAATTATTTTTCCTTTCCTTTTTTGAGACAGGGTCCTGCTTTGTAGTTCAAACTGGCCCTGAGCTCATTGTGTAGCCCAGGCTAGCCTTGAACTCACAACACTCCTCCTGTCTCTGCCTCCCAAGTGCTAGGATTACAGATGTGAGCTACGACGTCCAGCACTGTGGTATGCAGTACTGGGGATCGAACTCGACACCTTGAGCTTTCCCAGCAGACACTGGAACCACTGAGCTAAATCCCTGGCCCTCCAACTATTTTCTACATTGTAAGAAGACAGCAGTTGTTTTTATTAAGAAGCTTCTTACGCACTTTTTTTTTTTTTTTAAGACAGGGTCTCACTTTGTAGTTCAGGCTGGCCCTGAGCTCACTATGGTGCCCAGGCAAGCAGCCACGAACTCAGCAATCCTCCTGCCTCTGCCTCACCACTGCTGGGATTACAGGCGTGAGCCAACACGCCCAGCATTGTGATATGCGGTGTTGATTGTTGGTGGGTGTGTCTCCACCCCCAGCATTATATGTGGTTACCTGGGATGCAACTCAAGACCTTGCGCTTGCCAGGCAGGCGCCGGAACCACTGAGCTAACCCTCCGGCCCTTCTTAGACATTTTTATCACTAAGAAATACCCAATATGATTTAGGCTGTAATGCTGGCTAAGAGGGCAGATGATACTGATTGCAAATCCCATTTCCATTTCATCATTTACTCTGTACTGTACCCAAAATTTATGAAGTAATGAAGTCATTAAGGTTAAAACAGTACATTTTTGGCCGAAGGGTTAGCTCGGTGGTTCCTGCACCTGCCTGGCAAGCACAAGGTCCTGAGTTCGATCCCAGGTAACCACATACAATGCTGGGCATGGAGACTCACCCCCACCAGCCATCAATACCACATATCACAGTGCCGGGCGTGGTGGCTCACACCTGTCATCCCAGCATTCAGGAGGTAGAAGCAGGAGGATTGCTGAGTTCGAGGCTTGCCTAAGCTCCATAGTGAGCTCAGGGCGAGCCTGAACTACAAAGCGAGACCCTGTCTCAAAAAAAAAAAAAAAAAAAAAACACAGTACATTTTTAAAAAATTAACAGCAAAAAATATAAGGCTCTGTAAAAATTATTTTCAACTACGCATAAGGCCTAAAGAATAATGTTTTTAAAACTCTATTCAGAGCAACAGGAAAAGAACTTTCCACCTCGAGTGAAGAAACGAGTGGCAAAACACAAAACACCTACCTGAACTGAACACATCAGCCCGTGTCTGCCTCGCTCTGCCCCTGTCCCCGGAGAAGCTACCGAGAAACACATCACTCCACACACAAGACATTTTCTTATAACACTTCATCTTTTAGTAATTCAAAATGTCACATTCTTTTACTTTTTCTATTTAATCTAATCAAATACACAGTGTTTCCACATGAGGACCATTCATTACCTGACCTGACGGCACTGTCTTCAGCTCCATTCTCCAGCCACTGAGAGTCAGTGTCTAACAAACGGTTT
>PVIC010028718.1:0-23022 GCA_004025085.1 Thryonomys swinderianus
GATACAGTTAGCATTCTGCTTCAACAAGTCTTAATAGCTGGTGATCCTTATGTCTACACAGACTATCCCTTGGGCAGAGCAGGATAACAGAGTGAGTGAAGTTGGACGAAGAAAAACATGCAAGCATAGTATTCTTCACAAATGACTCAGCAACGACAGAAGCAAAGCAGTAACTTGCAGGTTGAGAAAGGGACCAGACGCCATCTTAAAATCATGTGACCTTGGAGCAAATCAGTCTCATTTGCCTTTCGTGTGACTCTCAGTGAAGGGTACTTGGGCGAGGCTGGCATCTCCTGGCTAAATGCTCAACCTGACCATTGAGCAAACCAAATTAACATCAAGCAAACCAAATTAAGAGATGTCTTACAGAATTGCTGGCCTGTATTCTCAAAACTATCAAGGTCAGGAAACACAGCAAAAGGTTCAGAAACATTTCTGTATTAAAGGAGAATAAAAAGACAGAACAATTATTCCATAGCATACTATGTGATATTTAACTGGATGTTCAATCCAAAGGAGAGGTGACATAGTATCAACAAAGGATATTACTTGCAAAAGGTGCAGAATTTGGAATATAAATTATGAATCATGTCATAGTTTGTAAAGCTAAATTTGAAAATCATGCTGCATTTATCCAAGCAAATATGCCTATTCAGTGAATCAAATGTGGTAGTCCATGCCTATAAACCCAACATTCAGGAGACTGAAGCAGGAGGATTGCTGAAAATTAGAGTCCAGTCCGTGCCACAGAGGGAGTTCAAGGCCAGCCTGAATTATGTCAAAATCTTGATGTAGTTAAAAAACAAAACAAACAAATAAAAGCAGAAAGTACAAAGAGAAAATGTGAAGGGTATATGGAACTTTTTTGTACTACAAATTGTGAGTTTAAAATTTTCCAAAAATGAAAAATTACCCTCTAAAACATGTGGTTTGATGTTAGCCAAATATATTAATTTGGTGGCCAGTTATCTTCAAAAAGTTAGAGCCTTTGTCAGTTATTATGCAATAAAAATTCCAGCTTAGTGACCTGAAACCACAAAAATTTATGAATTTTTTTCTTTTTATGATCCTGAGATCAGCTGAGCTGGTCTCCTTCCTAAGCCCTGGGATGAGGTTTTTCAATCTGCTAAATTTAACTGGACCCTCAGCCCCTGGGGATTTTTCTCTTCAGTAGTTTTTTTCAGAGACAGAAGCTGACTCTAAGGCTTCCTCTCCTTTTAAAATGCAGGCCCAGAAGTCATACCATGTCTCTTCTGTGTTGTCCTGTCCTTAGAAGGAAGCCGTAGAATGGACATGGTACCTGTCATCACTGCACACTTAGAGGCTGAGGCAGGAGAGTCATAAATTCAAGTCTTGCCTGGGTAACTCAGCAATTTAGCAAGAACTTGTCTCAAATTCTCAAAAAACCCAAACAAACAAACAAACAAACAAACAAAAAACAGGCTGAGGTTGTAACTTGGTTCAAAGGCCCAGGGTTCAGTCCCTAATACTGGGAATAAAAAATCACCGTACAGCCAGATTTGAGCAGACAGGAAACAGAAACTGTTCTTGATTTAATGAGTGGCTTCCCAGGGCTGGGAATTGCTGGCAGCCATATTTTAAGATCATCTACCACCGAGCCAAAATAAAATAATTGAGATGGTTTTGAACATACTTCCCTATGAGTATAATTTAAGTACATTAGCATGGGAAATAAATGTCAGAAGAGTTTCAATATGAATGGAAGTTAACATAATTTGTTGTGTATAAGACTTCAGAACTACCATTTATAATTGCAGAATAGATGCAGTTTATTATAAATTATTTTTTCATTTTAAAAGTGTCAGCGTGTTATGGCTTGAGTCACTTGTTAGGGTTTAAGTTTGTTTGGTTCTTGTCAGCTACTAAGAGGCCCTTTGTGTAATGAGCTTCTGAACCAAAGAGATAAAGGAGCGTTTGTGTTGGTTGGAGGAGAAAGGGAAGACGGTGACGCTGACGTGCTCCCTGCCTCAGTCGCTTCCACCTCCCGGCCCCCTGCACAGATGTGTGTCAAAGCACACACTCAGTGTCCCTCAGTGTCCAGTTGCAGAGTGTCCACAGGGTGTGTGTCTGTCACTGTCCCCATCCGAATCTCCCCTGCAGCTCACAGAGTGTCTGGCTGGAGCTTGCTCTCCCTGTCATGGCACCGTAAAAACCTGAATTTCTCAATAATGTTCTGCTTTTTAAATTCAGAAGCATCGTGAAGAAGCTGGCTGACAGCACGCCGCAGAGATCTTCGGGTCCAGTGTCTGTGTAATCACAGTACGGCAACTTTATTTTTCTGCCGGCCATAAATATTTCAGAATGCTCAACAGTGCCAAACACATGAACAGCATTTCCTTCTTCATCTCAAGTTTTGTCATAATATATTTTTATTAAGAACTATTTTAAACATATGCAAAAGTAGAAAAAATAGCCCACCCATCACTGGTCGTTAAAAATTATAAATATGACAAAATCAAGATTTATCTCTACCCGTTTGCTGTACACAGAAACCTGTTGGATTTTTTAAAAGACAAATTCGACTCTATAATTTTATCTATAAAAACATTAACATGTATTTTTAGTATGTATTAAGTCAGTGTTCAAGTTTCTCTGATTACCTCACAAATACCTTTTTGAAGTTATTTCGATCAATATGTAAAACAAGTTTAAAATATTAGTCGGTAACAATTGTTAAGGGTCCACTTGGGACAAAAGCGAAGTAAAAGGGCATGGTAGAGGAAGGAGCTTGGAGTCAACTTTAAACACATCAGATAAGACCTTGCTTCAAAGCCTAGCTGAGCAAGGGCTGCAGGAAGCTTCCAGAAAGGCAGCCGAGGGCGCAGATTTCAGAAACAGTTTCAGGAGGAGGAAACGGACAAGGATGAACACAGAGGCCCTGCAGCCACGGACACACCTGTACTGAAGTTCACCTTGGACTCTGTGGACACAGACCGGTCTGGTGGGTGGGAAAGAAATGCACACAAAGGGCACCAGAAAGAAGGATCTAGAGGTGAGAAGATACAGTCATGCAGAGTTGGAGAAGCACATACAACGCTGACTTAGAGAGGACAAGTAGGCAGCGCACAGATGCACAGATAGCTACACGGAGGCACTAAGACATGAAAGGGAATAAGGGGAGACATGAGTGAACCCAAAGAGGATGCAGAAAGCTGAATCCTCAAGTAGGAAAACAAAGGCAGAAAGATCGATTTGTGTGTTGGGAAGAAAAGTAGGAAATGTTTTCTTGTTGTTCATCTGGGTTATTTTTCATCCCAGAAGGCAAGAGCACAAATTTTTTCAAAAAGGAGGAAGGAATTAATTCTTTCAGAATGTAGAAGATGTTATACAGGGCATCTGAAATGAACAGACACCTCTCAGAGGCAAAGTCAAAGCAGCCAAGAAGCATATGAAGAAATGTTCATCACTGGTCATTTGAGAGATGCAGATGAAAACAACACTGAGATTTCATCTCACTCCACAAAGAATGGCCGCAATTACAAAATCAACCAACAATAAATGCAGGCGTGGCTGTGGGGAGAAAGGAACCCTTCTCCACTGTTGGTAGGATTGCAGACTTGTGCAACCATTGTGGAGATCAGTGTGGAGATTCCTCAGAAAACTAGGACTAGAGGTCCCATTTGACCCTGCTATTTCCCTGCTAGGAATATACCCAAAGGATTTTTTTTTAATTTTTTTATTTTTGAGACAGGGTCTCGCTTTGTAGTTCAGGCTGGCCCTGAGCTCACTATGGTGCCCAGGCAAGCCGCTGCGAACTCAGAAATCCTCCTGTCCCTGCCTCCCAAGTGCTGGGATGACAGGTGTGAGCCACCATGTTCAGCATCGTGGTATGCGGTGTTGATTGTTGGTGGGCGTGTCTCCACGCCCAGCATTATATGTGGTTACCAGGGATCGAACTCAGGACCTTGCGCTTGCGAAGCAGGTACCGGAACCACTGAGCTAACCCTCCGGCCCCTCAAAGGAATTTTTAAAATCACATTGGAAAGACAGATGTACACCCTTGTTCATAGCAGCTCAGTTCATGATAGGCCAATCTTGGAAACAACCCAAATACCCATCAACTGGAGACTGGATAAAGAAGATGTGTTTTTTTTTTAATAAAATGGAGTATTACTCTGCCATAAAGAATGACAAGTTTCATTCATTTATGTGCAAATGAATATACCTGGAGGACTCACTAATAAGTGAAATAAATCACAGATATGCAAATACCATACCTTTTCTCTGCTATGAGAACCTGTAGATGTAAATGAGTTCTAGAATGTTTGATAGTTTTTGTAAAATAGGAAATTTCCAAAGAGAATTTGGTGTGGGAACGTAATGAGGGGAAAGAATAAATATGATTTGGAAAGAAAATGAAAGAGCATGTATATAAGGGGTAGGGGGTTGTGGGTGGGTAGGGATGTGGGTAAAAATGAGAATTAACTTGTCATAGACTGATACAAATTCCCCAATGTTGTCTGTGATTGTGAGCTGTGTATAAAATGTACCAATAAATATCTGGGGGAAAAAAAGATGTTATATGTTTGCAAGGAACAGTTGTGATTTATGAAGGACAGAGAGGCTGGAGGAGAAGGGAAGAGATAAAGAAAAGGGCTGAACTGTGCCATCTCACATACATGTACCAGCTCCACACAAGGAATATGAACACGTCCTGCAAACATAATAAAAACAATAAGGGCACCAATAAATGGATGGAGAGAGGGATGGAGTGAAAAAAAGGAAATTAATATGTGTTATGTGCTTATAACAACTTCCCACAAAGAATGTAAATATCATGTGCTATAGTGTATTAATTAGCTAAAATAAAAAAGAACATTCTACAGGTTTTAAAAATAATTATTGAATTTTAAAAGAGTGAAGGTGCGGAGGATTTAGGTCCAACAAGGCAACCACAAAGCCCCAAGTTCGGTCCACAGGGTCTTGCTTTGTAGTTCAGGCTGGCCCTGAGTTTATTATGTAGCCCAGGCAAGACTCAAACTCAGCAATCCTCCTGCCTCTACCTCCTGAGTGCTGGGATTACAGGCGTGACCCACCAATGCCTGGCACTGTGGTATGTGGTACTGATTGCTGGTGGGCGTGAGTCACCATGCCCAGCATTGTATGTGGTTACCAGGGATTGAACTCAGGACCTTGCGCTTGTGAGGCAGGTGCTGGAACCACTGAGCTATATCTCTGGCCCCTGGTACTCCTATTAAATACAAATTTGATAAGCAATCAGTAAAGGACATATAGAAAATTAAAGCAGTGCCAATCAAAGTCCCCAAGTATATATGCTCTCAAAACACACACACTGGACACATACTGCACATGTGCACGTGCACACACACACACACATGCACATGTCCAACAAAGGGCAGGCTATTAGGAAGTCTGAAAAAGTTTTAAGTTGATCAGGTTCATATACAAAGAATTAGCAGTTCTGCTTCTAGTTCTATGTAGAAGAAACTGGTACGTTTGTTCTTTAAGAGATTTAACAAGAATATTCATCATAGGGCTATTCATAAAAGCAAAAATCTAGAAACATCCCAGAAACCACCAACAGTAAAACTAGTGTTAGATCTTTTCCAAATGGGAACGGGACCAAGAGGTGGAGGGAAAGAGGACAGAGGGAAGAGAAAAGGGACATAAAAAGATGTAAGGTGTCTTATGTTCACGTACCAATTCCCTACAGTGAGTATAATCACTGTGTACTCCAAACATGTACCAATAAAAATAAAAAGTTTTAAAACTTGGAGTTAGAGCAAGAAGGTTTTTATTTTTCTTTGGCCCTGGAGATGGAACTCAAGCCCTTATGCTTCCAAGATAGGTGTGGTACCATTTAAACTAAATCCCCAGCAATTTTAAAAAAATAATTTATTTTATTTTATCTTTTTTTTTTAATCTTTTGGTGGTACCAGGGATCGAACTTGGGCCCTTGAGCTTGAAAGGCAGTTGCGGTGCCACTGAGCTAAATCCCCGGCCCCTGGAAGATTTATTATCATTTGGGGAGGGTGGGTGGAATTTGAAAGAATATGAGGAAGATGCAAGTATATTTATGATTTATGTATTTTTCTGTGTTTAATATGTCAATAAAGATTAGGATTAAAATTTTGATGAATGAATGATTTCTAAGAATATCTGTTCCTTTTTGTTTATACATGCCTTACAGTGGACTTTTCCAAAATAAAGTTAAATCAGAATACCGTTAGTCCTTGTCTGTGTGTTATGTTACATACTAAACTAGGCTTTGCAAATACAGATCAACAAAAGGTATAGTTTTGGTTTCTTCACACAGTTGATGCAGTTTATTTGCTTTAAGAAAAATATTACATTCACTCTATACAAGTCTGGCCCATAATTAATGAATGAAATGTTCTGTGACGCATTTTTAGAAAATTTATTTTTCAACTCTTTCTTCAATCCAGCAGTCCTGTATGGAGACAGGACTTTCTACATCATAATTTCCCTCAATCTCTGGAAGAGAAGGATGTCAAATCACATCCTTAGATAGTTTACATTTGGCCGTAGGTAAACTCTATGAAAGGAGCGTATTTCTTTGGCGCCTATTTGCTAATGAGTGAATGCTTTGCAAAAGTGCGTGCTCTAGCCAGGCGTGGTGGCTCACTCTCAGCACTCGGGAGGCAGAGACAGGAAGATTGCTGAGTTGGAGGCTTGCCTGGGCTACATAGTGAGCTCAGAGCTAGCCTGAACTACAAAGCGAGACACTGTCTCAAAAAAAAAAAAAAAAAGTGCATGCTCTACATTTTCTTTAAGACTTATATGAGACACTACCAGGTCCCTATATTTCTTTTGGAAGGACACAAAAGGGACGCCATTATCTCCTCCCCTATCTTTAAATGGGAGAAGCTTGTGTCCAATTAAATTCAGTGCTTCCTCTCGTTGTTCCCCATGAATAATTAACCTTTCCCTAAGTGCTGACATCAGGAAGGTTTTGAGCAACCTCTTTCCTCCAAGGGAAGAATAAAGAGCAAAGCTGGTGCTTCTTTAGAGTTGTGGTTTTTTTTTAATCACCTTGAATGATATAAACTATGAATGCGAAAATCTCTAATGTTGATCCAGAAAATTAGTATTTTGTTTGTTCTTTGGTGATGATGATTTTATTATTGTGAGCTTCTTGAAAGTAATAATGTTCTGTAATGCAATCGTTGAGAACAATATGGTCACCAATCTACTTTCATTAGTCACATGGGAACACTATAAATCAATTTATATGATCTTCGCAATTGAAACTCACTGAATGCCAGCTGGGTTAATTTCTGTTAATTATCATCCTTTTAAATCTCATTCTCTCTGTAAGTAAGGTACGCACTTTAGGACTTTTTATAGTTTAAATTGTCTGTTCATCCTCCTACAGGCTTCCAAAAGGTTTTTGCCCCTCTAAGTTGATTTATTACATAACCTTGAAACAAGGAGAACCATTAGTTGGTTGCTGTTTTAATAAATGGCTTGTCAGCTGCTTCACAACTATGGGTATTCCTTAGGCTAGAGAAAATTTTAGATAGCAGGCCTTTGAATCGCCAATTATTTAAAAAACATGGCTGGACATGCTTCCATGTTCCATCAAATAAGTACCTGGCCACTAGAGGAGAAATAATTGATTTCTCTACATATTTTCATTTTTGTCAGACTTAACAGTCCAGTGAAGGAGTTGGAGATTCAGTGAAATCTTTTTTAGCCTATCAAAACCTGTTAAAACATTGTTGTTTTCCCTGCTTATGCTTGCTTATTTATTTATTTATTTATTTATTTTGCTTTTTGAGACAGGGTCTCACTTTGTAGTTCAGGCTGGCCCTGAGCTCACTATGGAGCCCAGGCAAGCTGCCTCGAACTCAGCAATCCTCTTGTCTCTGCCTCCCGAGTGCTGGGATGACAGGCGTGAGCCACCACGTCTGGCATTGTGGTATGCGGTGTTGATTGTTGGTGGGCGTGTCTCCATGCCCAGCATTGTATGTGGTTACCGGGGATCGAACTCAGGACCTTGCGCCTGCGAGGCAGGCGCCGGAACCACTGAGCTAACCCTCCAGCCCTATGCTTGCTTATTTTGTGAGACAGCATTAAATGTCCTTCAGGAGTATCTGCTAGTCACTCTTTTGGGCTTTTCTCCAGCTCTCCTGGTTTCCATCTCAGTCCCTTCCCAAGACACGAGTGCTGGGAACCTCAAGATCCTCCTAGACATTTTCCGACGCATCACCGTGACCTCATCATAGTGCCTGAACGTTTGCTTCTCTCTCTCCTCTTATCTCTGTAGTGATAGCCTCTCCTTCCAGGCTTTCAAAGTTTCTGACTTCTAAACTGACCTTTCTCTAAGCGTTTCCTCTCCCCTGCTACCCATATGCTCCCATAGATTTACCCAATGTTTGACAAGACTTGGAAATTTGAATTACTGCTCCTCACACAAAACCCAGACTTTTTTTTTTTTTTTTTTTTTTTGAGACAGGGTCTTACTTTTGTAGTTCAGGCTGGCCCTGAGTTCACTGTGTAACCCAGGCAAGCCTCGAACTCAGCAATCCTTCTGTCTCTGCCTCCCGAGTGCTAGGATTACAGGCGTGAGCCACCACGCCTGGCACTGTGGTATGTAGTTTCTGGGGATCAAACTCAGAACCTTGCGCTTGCCAGAACCACTGAGCTAAATTTTGGGTCCAAGGACACATTCACCAAAATGGCTCCACCTAGCTGGTGTTTGTCTTTTTTTTTTAATGAATGATACTTTGCCATCTTTCTTGAAAAATGAGGTCAGTTCTTGTAATTAAAAATATACTAAAAAAGCCCCCAAAACTTAGAATCTAACACTCAATGCCTTTGGACTCAACAACAACAACAAAAAATCTCCTACAGAAGAGCATGGAAATTGTTTGAGAACAAAGTTTCTAGCCACATCTGTAGTCTTCAGCATTTCTTGCCTTGCACTCTATCCGCTGCCTGTTTGTTCTGTGTTGTTCTGCGTCTCCACACCTATTTCCCTAGCAAGGAGGGCTGGACTGGCATTCTAAGCACTCTGGCAGGCCACTTGCAGTGTTACCAGTAACAAACTCAGCCCAGACGGTTTAAACGAGAGACATTTAATTTCTCTTCCCTGTAGGGGCCAGAACTCTGGGATCACAGTGTTAGCTGGGGTTGCCCTGGGGCATTCTTCCTTGGCACCCTTTCACTGTGTTCTCGCAGTGGCTTCTCTTTAACCTTTGTTTTCTTTGTGTGCCCAAATCTCCTTTTATTAAAAGAACATCAGTCAGACTGGATTAAGGTTTCTTTTTTTTTAGACAGGCTCTTGCTTTGTAGTTCAGGCTGGCCCTGAGCTCACTATGTATCCCAGGCAAACCTGGAACTCAGCAATCCTCCTGCCTCTGCCTCCTCAGTGCTGGGATTACAGGCGTAAACCACCACACCCAGCATTGTGATATGTGATACTGATTCCTGGTGGGAATAAATCACCACACCTGGCATTGTTGTATGTGGTTACTGGTGATTGAACTCAGGACCTTGCACTTGCGAAGCAGGAACCAGAACCACTGAGCTAAATCTCTGGCCCAAGGGTTTCTCATTTTTTAATGTAATTGTTTGTTTAAAGACCTTATTCTCCAGGGGCTGGAGATTTAGCTCAGTGGTTCTGGCATCTGTCTGGCAAACCCAAGGTCCTGAGTTTAATCCCCTGTAAGACATACCACCATGCCAGGTGTGGTGGTTCATGCTTGTAATTCCAACTCTGGGGAGGCAGAGGCAGGAGCCAAGAGTTCAAGGCTAGCATGGGCTACATAGTGAGTTCAGGGCAGTCTGAGCTACAAAGGAAGCCCTTGCCTCAAAAAAAATCCCACAAACAAACAAAGAAACCCCACCTTATCTCCAAATACCTTATTTGTTGTTTTGAAACAGGGTGTGGCTATGTAACTGGCCTTGAACTCACTATGTAGCCCAGATTGATTGTAAATTTGTGATTTTCCTGCCTCAGCCTCTCAAGGGCTAGGGCTACAAGCATGTGTCACTACACGTGACTCTTGGTGAAAATTTTACATTCTTTCTTCTGTCTCCAAATACGGTCACGTTCTGAGGGGCTGGCAATTGGCACTTTTTAAGGGATGCAATTCAGTAAAACCCAGTAAGAAGCCCTGATTTTGCAGATGGGAGGGAGACCGAGAGGTGAGGGAGAGGGGAAAGGAAGGAAAAAAAGCACTGAGGTGTGTGACGCACGTGTACCAAGCCCCCAGAAGGATTATAATTATGTATAAAAAATGAAAATTGAAAAGGTTAAAAAACAAAAAGGCTGCAGAACGTGCAATGCTGGACCTGAGCTGGCCGTACAGACCAGGAGGAGCCCTGGAAGGTTCCGCAAAGCAGAGCGAGACAAGGGGACAGCCGGTCTGTCTCGGAAGAGACCCAGAAATTCAGGGCTTGGGAAAGCTACTGCAATCAGGAAGACAGCTTGCACGTTATTTTTAACTTTCTCCAAGTTTCCCTGGTAATAAAGGGGTGCTAATCTGTAAGGGAATCTTTACGTCTAGAAAAATGTGCGCCCACGAAGATGCCATGGCTTCCTTCCCGTGAGCGCCTCAGGACGCCGCTGAAGCTCTCGGCAGCAGCGCAGGAGGATCTGAACGTGGCCGCGTTCTGCGCGGCAGTGGCCCTGGTCACACTGTGCTGGCGAGTGCGCGGCGGCGTCTGACTGTGGTTCTCAGTTACATGTCCCTGGGACGAGTAATGGCGAGCATCTTCCGTGAGCCTTTGGTCACTTACATGTCTTTTTTTCCTTTTGGAGACAGGGTCTCGCTCTGTAGTGCAGGCTGGCCCTGAGCTCACTATGTAACCGAGATAAGTCTCGAACTCAGCAGTCCTCCTGCCTCTGCTTCCCAAGTGCTGGGATGGCAGGCTTGAGCCACCAGGCCCGGCATTTGTGGTATGTGGTACTGATTGCCGGTGGGCGTGAGTCACCACGCCCGGGATTCTTGTACACGGTTACTGGGGATTGAACCGGGCCCCTGTGCTTGCTAGGCACAAGGAACCACTGAGCTAAATCCCCAGCCCTGTGTATCTTTTCTTAAGAAATGTCCATTTCAGCTCCACGATCATCTTTCAGTTGGATTATTTGTCCTTTGACTGTCTTGTGTCACTGACTTTAAGTTGAGCGCACCTGTCATTTTTCTATTTTTACTGCTTCTTGGGGATCCTTTCAGTTGTGTCTAGTCAAGCATTTATTCAAACACCCATTAATCATTTATTGTGCTCTGTGTCTGCGCTGGAAATATGAAGTCCAGGAAGAGCGGCTGCGTCTCCTGTGGGTTATTGCAACTGCCTCCCGGACGACTACTCGGAAATGAATGTGGTCACCTCACTTACTCGCCTAATCCCTTTTACGCTTTTCTACTGACCACCAAAGTCCCAACTCTTCCACAAGGTTAATAAACCCTTCAAAGCCTGTAGCCCACCAGTCTCTACAAAGCTCTCCCCCCTGAGCTCCTCCTCTACTCTTTTGGATAGCTTTAGAGGTCATCCAGTTAAAGGCTGTAATACTTGCATTTCCTCCAGGGGGCGTCTAGAAGGAAAAGTCTCTAAGGAACCTGTGCACCTTTGCTGCGCATCTGGGGGCTGTTGTTTATACTGTTAAAGAGGAGGCGAAACTTGGTGCTGCCTGCCGTGTGGATACAGACTTTCTTGAAAAAGTGGGTCCTTCAGGTAAACAGGAAGCAGCCCCCCCAACTCTGGGTCCTGAAGCAGGTGAATCTTAACCCTGTGCCCCGAGAAAACAAGCTACATAGGGTTATTTTCTTGTCTCTAGTAGCCTCTTTAAATGGCTCGGACCTCACATCTGTTTTATTGCTGAGTAATGAAGGAAGAGCTCAGCTGTCTGGCTGGGCTCACTGTTAAGGCAGTGCGTGGCACTTGAAAGACAGCAGCAGTGGCAGCAGTAATTAATGGGGTTCCCCCAAGGGACAGGCGACCTGCCCGGGATAATCGAACTCTGTGAAGAGAGAAATTCTCCCTCCCAAGAAAGGATTTTCCTTTCACTAACCTTTAGAAACTGATTTTGGTTTTGTTGAAGGCAGCTGCACTTTCCTTAGGTACCCTACCAGGATGCTCAGGCTGCCTGCTCTGTAAGGAGGGCCCTGAAAAGAAGTTACCTTACATTATTTAAATTGCATCTGCATTGACTTTTTTTTGGTCATTTCTCCCTAGATAATGCAGTGTAAGAACTATCGCATATATTAAAGCACTGACATAAAGTGTTTGTACATAGCACAAAAGCAACCATCATTGGTCTAACTAAACTGTTGAAACACAATCGGTCATATCTGGTAGGGGTGCCTGTGGCTATGTAGAGATAAACATGTACAGCAATAAGAGCTTTCCTTGAGGGCTGGGAATTTAGCTCAATGGTTCTGCATCTGCCTGGCAAACCGAAGGTCCCAAATTTGATCCCTGATGAAACATACCACAATGCCAGGTGTGGTGGCTCACGCCAGTAATCCCAGCACTCGGGAGGCAGAGGCAGGAGGATTGTTGTGGCCTGGGCCACATAGTGAGATCAGGGCCAGCCTGAACTATAAACCACAACCCTGTCTCAACAAACAAAAATAACAAACAAAAAATTGCTTCCTTGATAATTTAGATGTTGTTATGTGTATGTTAACATATCCTCAAATACATATAAAGCAAAGACCGTAACATCCAAATAACCAATCCAAACTGCAGCTTGTTCATTACCTATTGCTGCATAACAAACTCATCACTGCGCTTAAGCAGTTTAATCATTTTTTTTTGTTCCTCATTTGATGGGTCAGCACGGATCCTCAAGTATTTTGTGCTCAATTCCTGTGGCATCACCAGAAGTGACAGGGCACAGACGTCCTTTCCATACGGCTCCTGCACTCACTGCTGTCGCCTCTAGTCCTTGTTTTCTTGTCCTAAAAGGCCAGTGTGAGTTTGGCCCAGGGTGGTGGTCTTAGTCTTAGTTCTTAAATGGTCATAGCTAACATGGCTCTTAAAATCTAGGCCTGGAATTGACACAACTAGTCAATTACAGCGGTCCCAACCCAATGCATTCACTCCCAAGAAATAGGCCTCTTACTCAACTTAATTCTAAGTTTGTAAGTAAGATCTATGGGGTACAAAACGTTATAATCCACAAATACAACATTCAGTTAATTAATGCATCCAGAGACTCCAATTCTTTTTTTTTTTTTGAGACAGGGTCTCACTTTGTAGTTCAGGCTGGCCCTCAGCTCACTATGTTGCCCAGGCAAACCAGGAACTCAGCAATCCTCCTGCCTCTGCCTCCCGAGTGCTGGGATTACAGGTATGAGCCACCACGCCCGGTGGTAAACTTAATTTTTCCTCAAAAATACCATTTACATGCTGAGTCCTCACAGCGGCAACAAATTTTCTTAGACACAAAGTGCTATTAAACACATCATGTTACATTTTTATGTTTAATGATGATATTCAAAATTTTCATTTTGTCACTTCATTGCTTTGTACATGTATATTTTATAACCAGCATTTTGAGTTGTAGGGAGCATGTACTATGCTTTTTATGACATGCAACTAAGATCTGAGAAGTAGGAATAGTTTATTAATGCCCAGGGTATCACTGTAATCTACTTAATACCCTTGATTTACTAAAGTCACAAAATTTATGCGGGCTTATTTCATGGGTATAACTTCAGCCATATGGAAAAGCACAGTTCTGTACAGGTGTGCTACAAGTTAGTCCAATGATATCTAAGACGTGTAGCTCTGGGTCAGAGAGAAAAAAAGCAAGACCTAATAAAAACCACATGTTAACCATTAATGTTCATTTACCAAATCTTGCTTAAACTCTTGTACTCTTAAACCTAATTTCATCCAATTGCCTTTTAATTATAGTCTCTTGCCCAGAGTTGCAAATATAATGGCTTTTTAATATAACTTGCACTGTTCTGTGTCCAATGTAGGATGTAATCATATAATTTATTCGGTCAGAGCCAGTGCATGAGGTAATTAAAACACAGGCACACATGGGGTCCTGTTCATGCATACGCCTGGCAGCAAAACAACTGAAGAATTTGACGGATCTGCTTTTGGAGAGAATTCTGAAAATCCTCACATTCATTCACCCACGTACCCTGTAGCTACTTTCTGTGTGAAATACAGAAACCCGATATGACTGGGACACCGGTGCACATGTGATAGAAAATACGAGAACTGTAAGTTGTATGGCACATTTTTGGCAATCTGAGCACAGAGAAATCATTGCCTCATGAAAGTTGTTTGCATGTCCACATTTACTGATGCATCATTCACAATAATCAAGAGAGAGAAACAACCCGTTTATCAAGATGAATAAATAATTTATGCACACACAACAGGGCTACTATTCCTACTTGTTTTTTCTTTTTTTTGGTGTTGGGAACTTGGCACTGGAAACACTGAGCTAAACTGCTGGTCCTCCATTATTCATCCTTAAAATAAAGGCAATATTGCCGGGTGTGGTGGCTCACGCCTGTAATCCCAGCATGCGGGAGCAGAGGCAGGAGGATTGCTGAGTTCGAGGCTTGCCTGGGCTACATAGTGAGCTCAGGGCCAGCCTGAACTGCAAAGCGAGACCTTGTCTCGAAAAAAAAAAAAAAAAAAAAGGAAATATTGTTATTCCCAGCACCACACATAAATTTTTCAGGCATTATGTTAAGAGAAATTAAGCCAGATACTGAATGAAACATGCTACATGATCTTACATGTATGTTCAGTTCAGACAAAAGCTATATAGAAACAGAATATACACAGTGACCAGGGTTGGGGAGCTAGAGAAGACAAGGAATAGTTCATAAATTCATTAATAATAAAACAAAAAAATTTAAATACACCAACACAAATCTAATAGAATTATGTACTGGTATTTGGTTATTATAAAATAAAGGAATTTGGGAAAATGTCAAATAGCAGCCTGAAAACATTTATTCATTCATCCTGATTTGGCTGGTTAGAAGCCACTATCTGGAAACATGTGAAAATCTACATGGATTTACTTTCTTGTTCCGTTTTCCCTGGATGTGTGTTCTACACATCTCGTGTTTACTTTTACTTGGAATTTCTCATTAACTACTCTCCTTTTCTGTTTTTCCGTTTTGCTTTATGTCTACTTGCCTTCTTCCTCTGATAGTCTTAGCAGTGACATTTCCTTTCTAAAAAGAATAAAAAAATACTGAGGAGGCTGGCTAAGTAACTGTGCCCCGCTGCCAAGTTAGGGTTTAACTAAGTCTCAAAATTCAGATACAGCTGTTTTTTTAATTTTTGGATACTCCAGCTCCAGAGAGACTGTCAACTTAACAGGGGAAGCCTGTCTCCAGCCCTCCTGCGGCCGCTCCTCACAGCTCCTGAGAGCGTGTGGCCAACACACCTCTTGCAGCCGGTAGCGCTTCTTTGATGCTCTAGTTCCAAGTCTAAATGCAGAAGATCAAATCCACACACTGCTGACCAGGCAAAACCAGACAGGTACATGTCCATCGCTTTGGAGTTTTCCTTCCTTCCCTCTCTCCCTTCCTTTTCTTTCTCTTTCTTTTTCTGGCACTGGGATCAAACTCAGGACCTTGTGCTTACCAGGCAGGTGCAGCACCACTGAGCTACATCCCTGGCCCATGCTCCATCATCCTGATCAAATGCTAATCCTGAACTCTATGCTCCAGAGTGGGTTAGAGGAAATTCTGAATTTGCAAATCAATTACATTCCCCGCTTTCCTAAGAGACTCAAGACCTATATTCCTGTAGAAACGCCATACCTGATATTATAGGTAATATTAGCATAACTTCTTGGCATTTTAACTCTTATAACCAAATGTTTTACCTCTCCTTGACTTTATGGTATTTTAACTATACCTAATCACTGAGATCAATCCCGAGTAGAAAGTGCAGTGCACTCAAGCATTGATGGCTATGTATTTTATGCCCAGGATAAATTGTGATCCTAACAGTCATAGTAGCTCTAGCCTGATGAATGCAATTTGTTTCTTCTTAGTGGACATCATGGCCACAAGTTTATACTATGAGATATGACCCAGTTAATATCCTGGAAGAGGTACTTTGTACACGGTTCCAAATGTACGGCTCCACATGCAGGCATTCACCTCCTAGCTCCTGGGACTCGGGGTGAGCTTATTTGAAGGGGTCTTTACAGAGGTAATCAAGGATTTCCTTCAGACAGCGGGAGTCCTTGTTAGAGGAAATCTCTGCAGAAGCCCAGGGGGGCGAGACATGAAAACAGGAGGACGCGCGTGACACAGCCCAAGAAGGGGCTGTTCCCTTGGGCCAGTCCTGCCAAACCGTCTCTGGAGCTACGGGATCAGTGGCCACTGATTTAACCACTGGTTGGATCCCACCAGGGCAACCGAAGGGAAAGGACAGGGCACTTTTGGAAAACAGCTTCCAAAGTGGTCATCGCATGATTTTAATTCACCACGTATGATAAACTTCCATGTCTCATCATAAAATTTATTTATTCATTGATTATCTACTACAAAATACTCATTCTGAGATAACCCCGTTCCAAAAAGTACAGGTTAAAAAAAGTAAAAGGCGCATAACTGGAAACTACAAAACTATTTTCATGGGGATAACATGCAAAAATAAGTATGCCGGCCAATAACTGAACACCTAGCGTTACTTTTGGGGTAAAGTGACCCCTGACCTCTCCGGCGCCGGCGGCCACGAAGGGAGGCCGAACCGGCCCCGTCCAGGGGGCTCGTCCTGTGGGAGGCCCCCGCGCACGCTCCCTTTCAGCGACTCCTCTTCGCCTTCGCGTGGGTCACGAGGTGGGTCTTGAGGTTGTTGGACTGCACGAACCTCCGGCCGCAGCCCGGGAAGGGGCAGGCGAAGCGCTTCTCCCCGGTGTGGATGCGCACGTGCACGCGCAGGTTGAAGTCCAGGGAGAAGCGCTTCCCGCAGCCGGCGAAGGTGCAGCGGAAGGGCCGCTCGCCCGTGTGCACCAGGAAGTGGCGGGCCAGCTTGGAGCCCTGCGAGAAGGCGCGGCCGCACTCCGCGCACACGTGGTCCCGCGGCCCGTGCACCCGCAGGTGCTTGCGCAGGGCGGTCTTGTCCCGCAGCTTCCTGTTGCAGCCGCTGTGAGGACAGTCCAGGGTCTCCGGGGCGCCCCGCTCTTCACCCCGGGGGCGCCGCTCGGGGGCCGGCTCTCCGGGCTGCGGGGGCCCCAGCGGGTGGGGGCCGGGCAGCTCCCCCGCCGTGCCCGCCGGACACGCGAACTGTGACCCCTCCTCGGGCTTGCACGGCGGGGGCTGCTGCTCGGCCCCGCCTCTCATGAAGCCCAGAGGTCGCCCCAGCAGGGAGAGCCTCTCTTCCGCACCTTTGCTCAGGCTCTGGAAGGACTCCAGCAGGAGATCTTCTCCCAGGCTCGGGTCGGAGACCTGGCTCGTGATGACGTACTCTATGTAGTAGTCAGGGAAACCGTCGTCTCCGCTTGGTGCCGGGCAGGCGCCAGCCTCCGCCGGGGCCCAGGTCGCGTGGGGAGGCACTGCTGCGGCCACGGGGGCGGCCCGTCCATCCCGGCCCTTCCGGCTACCCGTCCTGCTCCTTCTCCTCGCCGGCTGGTCCATGTCGCTGTGCCGGCCGCTTCCCGAGGGTCTGCAGGGCCCCTGGCCGCACCAGGTAGCTCGGCTCTCGGTGACCTCCTTCCACACGCACCTGCGAGGTGAGAGCCACGTTAGAGCCGGTCAGCAAATGACCCCAGAAATGGTCTCGGTCACACGTCCAGTCACAGAACGCCTACTTCACGGTAGCTGGTCAACTGGCCAAGAGAGAACAATGAATCCCGAGCCAAGATGAGTCAAAGCCAGGTTTTACGTTGGGACGCACACGACGCACCTGACCCGGCCCATAGGCCTGGACCGGCAGAGCATGCTGTGGGCCGGACCCACTGGGTGCCACAGCTGCCAACACCACCTCTACTCAAGCACAGTAATGGGCGGGGCTCACACTCAGATGGCAAGTGCCACTGTGTAAGCGCTGGGCTGGCGGCCAGGAGAAGCTCCTAAACAGACACTCAGGCAATCTGTCACCAAGGTAGCCAGTGGCACATGATTAAAAAACCGTGAAGCAGGCCGGAGGTTTAGCTCAGTGGTTCCGGCGCCTGTCTCACAAGCGCAAGGTCCTAAATTTGATCCCGGTAACCACATACAATGCTGGGTGTGGTGACTCACGCCCATCAGCAATCAATACCACATACCACAGTGCCAGGTGTGGTGGCTCACACCTGGAATCCCAGCACTCGGGAGGCAGAGGCTGGAGGATTACTGAGTTCAAGGCTTGCTTGGGCTGCACAGTGAGCTGAGGGCCATCCTGAATTACAAAGTGAGACCCTGTCTCAAAAAAAAAACATCAAACAAACAAAAAAACCTGTGAAGCAGGCGAGGAAGTTAAGGGACTCCTGTTTTCACTGGATGCAGGAAATCTGAGCTCTTGCATGAAACGGTGCTCTTTTTGATTTTTACTCATTCTACAAGTGTGGACTGGATCCTGCTACTTTATTATGGAACGATGACAACTCTGGCTTGGTCTCTGGAGAGGCCAGTTAGGCTCCGTGGGTCCTCCGATCTCTGCCGAAACTGCCGCGTGCTGTGGCCGAGGTGGAAGCAGCCGTGGGTGGCACACGAAGGAGTAAGCCTTGTTGTAACAAAGTAAAAATCAAGGACAGACTGGGTTTCACCTAAGGGCTGTGCTTTGCTTGCCCATTGTTCAAGAAAACAGTAATCTGGAGAATAAGTCAGGAGAAATCCACCACTTTCAATAAACAAACAAATAATTCAGCCCTGAATTTCCTCACCATTCCCTTATTTACAAAGCAAGGAGAGGCATAGCCCTAACCCCAGCACTCTGGGAGGCGGAGGCAGGAGGGCTGAAAATGTGAGTCCAGCTTGGGCGGCTTAGCGAGGATCTGCCTCAAAAGTAAAAATTTAAAGAGTGGGGGTGTAGCTCAGTGTGAATGTCTTGGGTTCAATCCCCAGTACTGCAGAAAAATAAAAGCACAACCATTTAAAAGTTATAGCATGAACATGCCTTTTAAGAGCCTCTCCGCTCATAATTGTGTGCCTGACAAAAGCTCTCTTTATTTATTGTTCTGATGTCCTACTGTAGGAGAAAAAAATAAGTGCTTTTTAAGTGAGGCCAAATGTGAAAGCACTGGGGTGAAAATTAACAGATTAATAATACCCTTAAATAACCATATTAAAAACATCTCAAAAGAATCATGCCATTCACTTTGAAAATAACTATACAGACTAGAAACAAAAGATGTTTCAACTAAGGGACAAGCTTACCATTTCTTTTCAAAATGTTTTATATAACAAACTTAAAAAATGTTAGTTCATGATGTCCTTTTAAAACGCGAAAAAAACCTAGAAGGTCATGCAGGAATATTTGAGAAATAAAATCTTAGTACCTCGGTAGCATAATTACTAGGATCAAATGCTGAGGCCCTTTTCCTCCAGGGAGTCTTTTTTTTTAGAGACAGGGTCTTGCTTTGTAATTCAGGCTGGCCCTCAGTTCACTATGTAGCCCAGGCAAACCTCAAACTCAGCAATCCTCCTGCCTCAGCCTCCCAAATGCTGGGATTACAGGCGTGATCCACCACGCCTGGCAGTGTGGTATGTGGTATTGATTGCTGGTGGGCGTGACTCACCACGCCCAGCATTGTATGTGGGTACCAGGATCGAACTCAGGGCCTTGCGCTTGCGAGGCAGGCACTGGAACCACTGAGCTAAATCTCCAGCCCAATCTAGGGAGTCTATTTAAAACAACTGCAGTGTGGTTTCTGATCTCTCACCATCTCCAGCTCTCCCATTGCACCATGATAATCTGTCCCTTGTACACATTCTCTGCTGCAGAAACACTACCCACAGGACTTTCTTGATTTTTTTTTTACTATGGATTAAACACAGAGCCTTCATAGGGAGCTACATTCCCAGGCCTTTCAAAACTTCTGCGACACGGTCTTGCTAAATTGCCTGGGGGGGCTTTAACATATAATACTCCTGCCTCAGTCTCCCAGAGTGCTGCGATTAAAGGAACCCACCATCAAGTCTAGCCTGATTGTTAAACTGATTTGAATCTTTGAGCTAAATTTTCCCCTGGCTCCTTATTTTGTACCCATCCGAGGTGGCATTACTTTACTTAAGGTGTGTCTTACACGTGCTTGGCGGTGTGTTCCGAGACAGCAGAGGCCTTAGGGTCTAGGTCACCACGTGTCCCCATGGTCAGCAGGTTTGTCTAAGGAAACAAGTCGATGCACACCTCAGTTACTGTGCTAGTGTTTTCCAGTTAGCCACCATGTAACAGTAGGAACTCATTCAGAACGTTAGACATGCTTAATATAGAAATTTCAGAAAGTTGTAAGGTTTTATCTAGAAAAATATTTCGTAAGAGATCAGAATTGGGGAGACAGAGAAATTTTATGATTTATTAAGATCCACGTGTACTCATTTTGGGAGGATAGATTATTTGGCAGATATCCTAACAGTATGCAATTCTTTTTTTTTATAATACGTATGAGAATTGCACATGAAACTGAAGCAGTAATTTATCAATTTGTAACTTCTTGAAGTTACTGGGTAAACATGAAATGACAAAACCTGAATGCGAACTGTTCTGAACTGTGTGCTGAACTTGTAAACTCAGCTCTCTGGGAGGCTGAGGCAGGAAGATCATAGATTCGAACCCAGCCTATGTAAATGTAGGAAGGCTTTGTCTCCAAAAATAAGAAGGGCCTGGGAATGTTGGAAATGTACTCTGAGCACATACCTTGGGTTCAACCCCCACCACCCCACACACAAAAGAAAGAATAACAGAAGGAGGAAGGGTTAACCAAGTTTCTACATCTCAAACTGGAATGGAAGTACTGCATGGGGGCACTTATCTAGTGGCTGACAATGTTTCATAGGGTCTACGCGGAGTAGGGGAAAGTTTCAGTGCTACCACTGAGCTTCCTTTGGTTGGAGTGGGGTAGATTCTACATGGCACGTAAAGTAGTTCAGACGTAAACATCAAAGCGCAAGAGACTGTCTTTATAACCAATACCCGGAAAGATTGCCAAGAAGGGAACATTAGATTGAAACCTGGAAAAGAGGCAAAGATCACTGGTTCAGGGTGCAGCCTCAGGGCCACACACGGAAGAGAGAGAGCGCGGCCATGTTGCCTGCCGGGCGCGCCGGGGGGCGGAGCTCGCGTTTCCGGGCCGCGGGAACCATTACCCGGTTTCAAACAAAGGAACGGCGAGCTCTGGTTTAGGCCAAATGATTACTCCGGAGAACGAGTTCGGACAGCAAGAGGTAAAAGCAGAGAGCCTTAGTAATCAACAGCCCAAGGAAAGAAAGTGGTGGTGGAGACGAAACACTTCAGGTAAGAAATACCCCCCCCCCCCGCCCGGTATTGGAGCCTTTGCTCAGAGCGACAATCTCAGGGCCTTTTATTTTTACTTTTGAGACAAGTCTCGGCACGTCGCCAAGGCGGGGCTCGAATTCGGGACCCTTCTGCCTCAGCCTCCCAGCGTGATGGGATTGCTGGCGTGCGCCACCACCCCGGCCGGGAGCTCTTCCAATGCACTGGTGCTCTAAGGAGCGGGGGTGAGGGAAACACCAACCAAGGGCTGTTCTTGCTTTGTTTCTTTCTTTCCTCTCGGGAGTAATTTGGGTGAATAGTAGTGTCACCGCCACGGCTAAGTGGAAAAAAAAGGGAAGCGACCTGCCTTCACAGAAATTTAAACATTTCCATATAAATATACCTTTCGGAATCAAATTTACGGTAAGTTTTGAGACAGCAACTTAGGAACCGCAAGCACCTCCCGTCCGCTCCCAGGGGAAGGGCGAAGGCAGCCTTACCCGGCTCCGCGGGGCTCCGGGCGCGGTACCCTATTTCCTCCTGGCAGCGAGCGGGACATGAACCAGCTCAGGTCGGCGCGCCTCGTGCTCGGCCCGGGGCGGGGCGGGGCTGTCCGCAGGTACCGCCCACGGTGGGGCGGGGGCGGGGCGGGGCGGGGCTGCCCGCAGGTACCGCCCACGGCGGGGTCCCCTTCGGCGGGCGAGGGCTGCTCCTCCCAGACGCGTGGTCCACGGGCCTCGCCTTGGGCCACGGGTCGGGGTCCCAGACGCCCGGCTTCACCCTGGGCCTCTGCCCGCCCACGAGTCGGTGTCGCTGTGCCGGCAGCTTCATTCTGTGTGGACCGATGAGATAAGCTCGCGCGGAGGAGACGGTCCTTAACCCCGGGGGCCGTTTCTGCGGACACGCCCACCGCGCTTTTCCCTCCCCCGCCGGACCCCTTCCCTCCATCCCGCTCCCAGACCCGGGTAAACTCCTACCGCTCACACCCACTAGGACCACTCTTATCCCGGAGAGAAGCGCAGTTTGTTTTGAAACCTTGGTCAATCGGTGCTCGCCATCGCCTGTGGGTCTAGTAAAATTTAGTAATTCGGGGCCGAAGATTTAGCTCAGTGGTTCCGCTGCCTTGTCTCCAAATAAAAAAATTAATAGTTCGCACGAATACACCCACACTATTAAAAAACAAAAGCCAAATGAATGTTTAAGAACCTCTTCAATTTCAGCTTGAGGCTTTTGCACAGTTCACATATCAGAGAACAGTTCTTCATCGTGTGTTTTCGAGTGAATTTCAGTTATGAGGCTGGAAAATAGCAGATAATTTCCAGTAGGGAAAATATCTAAACCATTTTTTCTATTTATTATTCATTTCTTCACCTGCCAAATATAATAGTCCCTCTTCCATTTGGATGTTTGAACAGCTTCCTTTAGCTTGCCTAGCACATACTATCACTGCAAAACTCCAAAGGCAAAAATCTTTTTAAAAAACAAAGCAAGACTAAAGAAAAAAGAAAAAAAAAAAACCTAAACCAGAAAACTACTTCGTTGGTTTCTATGGTACCTTGAGTGGCCTTTTTAGAAACGACACACATAAATTCTCAGTTAATTCACCCAGGTTTCTTCCTTGAAATGTTTTGGTAATAAAAACATTAATGTTTGGAT
>PVIC010028719.1:0-23016 GCA_004025085.1 Thryonomys swinderianus
TGCCCACCAACAATCAACACCGCATACCACAATGCCGGACGTGGTGGCTCACGCCTGTCATCCCAGCACTCGGGAGGCTGAGACAGGAGGATTGCTGAGTTCGCGGCGGCTTGCCTGGGCACCATAGTGAGCTCAGGGCCAGCCTGAACTACAAAGCGAGACCCTGTCTCCAAAAGCAAAAAAAAAAAAAAAAAAATTTCCCAATGTATTTTTTGCATCTGTCTTCAAGTTTACACCAGAGTGACTGTTTTTTTTTCACTGTATAATTTATCAAAATTATAGTATCTTTCTAATCCTTATGTTCTTTTTTTACAAGCCCCCTTTTCTACCCATTTAGGCAGCTTCTTTCTTTTCTATAGGTATACACTGTAGATTTAGATCACACTCTCTACCTGGTAACTTAACTAGCAGGACACCAACAAAAGAAGCTTTGGGATTGTATCTCATCCAAAAAACCCTTTGTGAGGCTTTGTGTAGAGAATAGTAACTTGCTCTTTTCAGATGGAATTTTGTAGGAGACTTTGCCTTATACCCAATTAATCAAGTGAAAAGTTCACAAAGAATCAGGAGACTATAATTATTTTTGGGTTTTCTGAGACAGTCTTGCTATGTATTAATTCAAAATTGGCCCTGAATTCAGTGTAATCCACTGTCCTGGAACCCAGAGAGCCTTCTGAATCAGGCTCCCAAGTGCTGGGATTACAGGCATGTGCCATCATGCTTGGCTCCTCAATTTTGTGTGTAGTACTGGGGACAGCACTTAGGAGAGTGAAGCTAGCATGGGCCTACACACCATAGTGGAACTGCGGTGACCAGAACTATGGTAAACAGAGAGACCCTCTCTCCAACAAAACATACATCTAACGGTTGGAGATGTAGCTCTCAGTGCGAAGGTCACTGGTCCAACCCCCCAGAATCTTAAAGAAAAGAAAAACTCAGGCTGGGGATTTAGCTCAGTGGTCCCTGCATCTGCCTTGCAAGTGCAAGGTCCAAAGTTCAATTCTCAGCACTACTTACAACACCCATAATCACAACAATCAGTACCACACATAATGTGAGGTGGCTCACACCTATAATCCCAGCCCTCAGAAGGCAGAGGCAGGAGGATTGCTGTAAATTCAAGGCTACCCTGAGCTACACAGTTCCATCCCTAGTACCACATATTACAATGCTGGGCTTGGAGGCTCTCCCCTGTAATCCCAACACTGAGGAGGCAAAAGCAGGAGGATTGCTATGAGTTCAAGGCCAGTTTGGGCTACCTACTGAGTTTAGGGCCAGCCTGAACTACAAAGATTCTGTCTCAAAAAAAAAAAAAAAAAAAGCGGGCCAGAGATTTAGCTCAGTGGTTCCAGCACCCACCTAGCAAACACAAGGTCCCTGGTTTGATTTCCAGTAACCACATACAACAATATGGGTCACTGTGACTCACATCCACCAGTAATAAATACCACATACCACAATGCTGGGCATGGTGGCTCACACCTGTAATCCCAACACTCAGGAGGCAGAGGCAGGAAGATTGCTGAGAGTTCAAGGCTAGCCTGGGCTACATAGTGAGCTCAGGGCCAGCCTGAATTACAAAGTGAGGCTGTCTCAAAAAAAAAAAAAAAAAAAAAAAGGAAAAGAAAAGAAAAACTGGGACAGTAGTTTAATTGTCTTATTGCATACTAATTAAGTGTCGGAAGTTGTTTCCAGCATTTTACATAAATTCACTTATCACAGTGGTTCCTCAAAATAGATGCTATACATAATTATGCTATACATAATTTCATTTTACTGATGAGGAAAGCAGAACATAGAAGTTAAGTTTAAAGTCAGGGGGCTGGGGATTTAACTCAGAGGTTCCCATGCCTGTTAGGCAAGTGAGGTCCCGAGTTCAATCTGGTGGGGGGCCAGAGATTTAGCTCAGTGGTTCCAGAGCCTGCCTCCCAAGTGCAAAGCCCTGAGTTCGATAGATAACCACATACAATGCTGGGCGTGGTGACTCACGCCCACCAGCCATCAATACCCCGTAACACAGTGCCGGGCGGTGACTCACGCCTGTAATCCCAGCACTGGCCTGTAATCCCAGCACTCGGGAGGCAGAGGCAGGAAGAATGCTGAGCTCAAGGCTTGCCTGGGCTACATAGTGAGCTCAGGGCCAGCCTGAACTCCAAAAAAAAAAAAAAAAGGGGGGGGGGGGGAAAAGGAGGGGAAGGCAGGGCCAGGCATGGCAGCTCACGCTTGTAATCCCAGCACTCGGAAGGCAAAAGAAGGAAGGTTGCTGTGAGTTTGAAATCAGCCTGGGCTACAAAGTAAGATCCTGTCTCAAAAAAAAAAAAAGAAAAAAGGGCCAGGCGTGGTGGCTCACGCCTGTAATCCCAGCACTCGGGAGGCAGAGACAGGAGGATTGCTGAGTTCGAGGCTTGCCTGGGCTACATAGTGAGCTCAGGGCCAGCCTGAACTACAAAGCGAGACCTTGTCTCAAAAAAAAAAAAAAAAAGGAAGGAAGGAAGGAAGTTTAAAAGTCATAAAACTAGTAAGATGGTGAATATATTTCTGGGCCCCTTTAAAACATGACATATTACTTAGGAAAATTTGGTCTTCAGTTTATAACACCCACTTACTATTAGGCAGCCAATATAAGTGATTTAAGAAGACGAGAGAGTGAGATTCCTGTATATGACCATGTATGTTCTATAATCTATTCACACTACCTTAAGACGTAATGAAGGGGCTGGGGAGAGGCAGTTCATCCTTTGTATTTACATTCCCAAAGGTAATCACTACTCCCTTTTCAGTCCGTACTTATAAAGGTAAAAGATTCCTACTGTATCCACAAAGACAGAACAAACTCTGCATTTTCCTCATTCTCCAAACTTTGTCAATCATGACGGAAAATCTGCCCCGCTGGGCCTACAGCTCTCTTGCTGCAAAAAGACTAACTCTGAATGTCTTCTTGGATTAGAACTTTCCAATACCCTAAAACGCTGGTCGCACTTCATCACTCATCTGGCAGGGTGCCACGGCGCGGCATGGGGGTGAGGAGCGATTTCTTAAGGAAAAAAGGGGGAAATACGAAGTCAGAAATGAGCGAAGAGGAGGGAAGGTGTAGCATACAGAAAAGGGAAGAAGGGGATGGAAGGGGAGGCGCTGCTGTCTGACTCGCATTTCGTGCAGACAGAATCAGAACAGAAATTGAGGAGCTGGGGTTCCAGTCATTGAAACCTGTTAGGCATCATTTTCCTGAATTTTTCCTTTGTACGTCTTAGACTTCTCCCTGCAGGAGACACAGACCCTAAGAGTAATAACGGCCTCATCAGTCAGGGCCAGAGCCTGTCCCTTGAAAGCGTCGCCCCCCGCCGCCCGAAGGGCTTTTCTCGCGCCGTCAGCAGGCGGAGCGATGACCCGAGTCCCGGACCCCGAGGCCAGCGACCCGCGCCCGGCCCTCGGCAGCAACCGGCGCGCCTTCGCCGCCCGCGGATAGCCCGAGACGCTCACACCGTTAGCCACGGAACCGGGACCGAGGCCTTCCCGAGGCGCCGAGCCCAGGACGTCACGAGAGAAACCCAGCCTGGCGCGAGGGTCTTACCTTTAACAGATTAGACGTCGCCATGTTCCTTCAACTTCGACTCTCGCGAGACGAGGCGAGACTTCGCGGCGCTCCGGGCCAGGCCACAGGCGGCAGCCGAGTCCCCACCGCGGCCCACGGTCCCAGCCGCCCTCCGGCGGGTGTGTGCAAGGCGCCGGTGGCGTGCGGACGGCGCGAGCCTCGTCCCGGACACTGGAGCTTTCTCGCGCGTCCCCCTACATGGTCACCGGCGCTTCCCCGTGCGAAAGAGCTCATACAAACACTCCGGGAGACGGGAGGGCCGGATGGTAAGCCAGTAAGGAGAGCCGACCTGACCTGCAGAAGGAAGCATCGACTCCACCGGCCTCCCCAGCTGCTACGGACTAGCCTTTGTGGTTGTACCCACAGCGGCCACCAGCAACGAATTTAGCTGGGCTTGGGCCGGGCAGCTCAGGTTCCCGGCTGCGTCACGTGACGCGGGGGCGGGGGCGCGCTCGGGAGCGAGCGAGCAGTCTGGAAGCCGGCGGGCCCAAGACCGCTGTGAGCGCGCCGCCTGCTGGCGGAGCTCGGCTTGTCCCCGCAGCCCACGATCCAAATCCCAGGCAGATTTGGCCCAAAACACCTCTTAAGCAAGAACTGGCGCCCAGTAAAAACTATCGAGTGAATGAATGCACAGGTGTATTAATTATTAATATTTCTAGGCAGGGATGCTGGCACTTTGATAATCTATAAAATAGTGTTCAGGGAATAATTAGTCATGGGTTTTCCAAAGGCAACATAAACAGGTGGTGATGAACCTATGGAAAGCAGACCCCTCTGTCTGAACATGAACCAAGATACCCCAGCCAAGGTAATGATAAATTATTAGCATATACAACAACAAAGATCACATCAACTGTGCAAAAGCACACCAAATGCAAACTACCTTTCAATAAAAACCTCAGCAGCAAGGGAACTGGCAGAAGCAACAACTGGGGTCTCATCTTACTAAAAAACTTCTGCACAGCAAGAGAAACCAGCAGCAGAGAAAAAAGACAAACCGTCAATATGGAAAAGAATTTTACCAGCTATTTCCCAAAGACTGCTATCTACAGTATACAAAGAACTTTAAAAATTCAGCCCCCTAAATGTAAAGACCCAATTAAAAATGGACATCTGAAATGAACATTTTTCAGATGAAGAAGTAAAGGTAGCTAAGAAACTTATGAAGAAATATTCAATATCACTAGTCATATCAGAAACACAGATAAAATCGACACTGAGAGGCTGGGGATTTAGCTCAGTGCTTCTGATGTCGGCCTGGCAAATGCAAGTTCAACCCCCAGTACCACATAGTACAATGCCAGGCACGGTGTCTCACCCCTGTAATCTCAGCACTCAGGAGGCAGAGGCAGGAAAATTGCTGTGAGTTTGAGGCTAGCTTGGGCTATATAGTGAGTTCAAGGCCACCGTGAACTACAAAGCAAAACTCTGTCTCAAAAAACTAAAATAAAACAAACAAAAAACACTGAGATTCCCTCTTCTCAACAAAGAATGGCTTGCCATCACAAAATTAACCAACTAATGCTGGTGGAGATAGGAACCCTTCTCCACTGTTTATGGGAATGTAGTCTGATAACAACCACTATGGATATCACTATGGAGATGCCTTAGAAACTAAGACTCAAGGTTTCATTTGACCCTTCTATTCTCCTGCTAGGTAAAAAAGAAAGAATTAAAAGAATCATACCACAGTGACGTATGTGCACCCATGTTCATAGCAGCTCAGTTTGTAATAGCTAAATCTAGGAAACAGCCCAAATGCCCATCGACTCTAGACTGGATAAAGAAGATGTGAGGTTTTTTTTTAATGAAATGGAGTACTACTCAGTCATAAATAATGATAAAGTTCATTTGTACTCAAATGGATGTTTCTTGAGGACATACTCATAAGTGAAATAAACAGGACACAGATGTGTAAATACTATATCTTTTCTCTAGTATGAAAAACTGAAGGTCTAAATGAATACTAAAATGTACGATAGATAATTGAAATAGGAAGAAAACGAACAAAAGAGAAAGGGAAAGTGCGGGTAGTGGAAAGTACAGAAAGGAAAGAAAAATTTGACAATAAAGAAAAGGAAACAGAGCTTATCTATACAGGGTGAGGGTTGTAGGACAGGCAGGGGAATGGGAAAAATGAGAATCAAAATTGTACAGGTACAATCCTCAATGCTGAATGTGATCATAATGTATATATAAAATGTACCAATAAAAACAACTTTAAAAAGCTGTAACATTGAAAGCTCTATTATTGTGCTTTTATTTTAAGACAAAAGATGTTATATATGAGTTGTTTTTTCTTTTTTTTTTTAAGACAGGGTTTCACTTTGTAGTTCAAGCTGGCCCTGAGCTCACTCTGTAGCTCAGGCAAGTCTTGAACTGAGCAATCCTCCTGCCTCTGCCTCCTGAGTGCTGGGATGACAGGCATGAGTCACCACGTCCTGCATGAGTTGTTTTTTCCTTAACCAAAATGTCAATATCCAGGTTTAATTGCTTTGTTGGCACTTTGCCATAAATAAGTGGATTTGGCGGTTGCAGTTTGGGTGCTCAGTCTCTTAAAAGTTCACCATCAACGTCCTAAACTGCAACCCCCTAGCCATTACCCAAAGGAAGAGAAAATAATTTACATGGAGATTGGAAGTATACCAAGCTAGGCAGGATAGCTGGTATCCTATTACACATGTTTATAAACAGTATTCATTCATCCCTTGCAATGTGTAGATGTAAAGGAATAAAGAAGAGATAAGCCTTCTTATAGAAAACAAGTGAATAACTGATAGTTCTTTGAGCTCCTATGTGTTATGGGCACTGGAATATGGTCTTAAATAAAACAGAAGACCTCTTACTCTCTTGCGGTTTATGAAGAGAGTTAAATATTAAGCAAAATGAAATGCTCATATACAGTTGGTTCTCCATCTCTGTGGATTCAGGCAGCCACAGAAACAAAATAGGAAAAATAGGAGAAAAAAAAATACTTGGAAAAGACTGTGTACTGAATTTTTTAATTTCCTAAACAAAAAAAGTATAAGTACCTACATAGCATTTACAGTATTAGGTATTAGAATAATCCAGAGATGATTTAAAGTATACCAAGCTAGGCAGATTATATACAAAAAGTACACCATCCTATATAAGGAACTTGAGCAGTCGAAGGTGTTAGTATCCTCAGGGATCCTGGAACCAATCTCCTGTGAATGGTGAAATATGATTATTGCTTAATTGGGGTTGTGATAAATACTACAAAGGAAAAACACAATTTTCACTTGAGAGCATAGGATAAGGAGGGCTAATTTCTCAGTGCCCTCATATCAACTTCTGGTCCTCCTTGCCAGGCCAGGGAGTGGCTCACATTGCCTGCGCCTAGGGGCAGCGTGTTGTAGCTATTTCTGGGTAGAATATACCTTGGGGGCAACTTCCTCCTCCATCCTCCCTACCAGACAATCTTCTGCACCTTCATATTTGCTGAGGCCGGGAGACTACTAGGCCTCTCCCCTCCTATATCCTGTACACACTGCTCAGATCTACTCTCACTTCCTGAGAGCAGGATCCTGGGTCAGAGGAGTGGCTGAGGGAGGAGGTGGTGAGGAAGTGAAAACTGTGACACTAGAGAAAAGGACCCTGAGGTTTCCACCCACTGTCACAACCCAAGTTGTACATGTTACTAGGCAACTTCCTATATGTCTTCTACAACCTACTGCTTCTCCTCTGTCATACTCAAGCACAGTAATAAAATCACAGGGTCAGTGGCACACATCTATAATCCCAGCTCAGATGACTGAGGCAGGAGGATCACTGCACTGACCAGTATAGGCTACACAGTGGGCTCAAGGTAAACCTCAACTACAAAACGAGACTCTGTCTCAAAAAATTCAAACAAATCAAAGCAAAGACAAACCACAACAAAATGAGTGTTTCCAGGAAAAGACGGAGGTTGACTTGGAAACGGCCCTGGGCTTGGGGAGCAGAGGACTAGATTTAGGAGGGGTGGGGTCAGGTGGGACAGGAAGATCAAGTTTCACTTAGAACCTGAAAGTAAAAATGAACCACTAAGAAAATTGCTGTCCGGCACAGGGGATTTTACTGCCTATGTAGCGGCGCAGAGCTGGGAAGTGGGAGATGGAATTAGAAGGGGCAAAGGTCCCCACATGTGGGCCTTACATGTCACGTGATCTTCTCTGGCGACTGGAGTAACAGGGCTAACGACCTAGTGAGTTCCACCTAAGTGGTGGAAAGGCAGGTGGTGGGGTGTACCTATGTATTTAGTAAGGCCCCCTGTTCTTCGTTGCAGTTGAAACGGTGTAAGGCTGGCAGAATACACAGGGTTCTAGGGGCTCGACTTCTTACTTTTACGAATGGGTGTGTGCAGGAGATAATGATTACATTCATTGTAGGCAGTTGGCACGTGTGCCTGATAGCCCGGAACACTGTTTCTGCCCTTTGCCCTCCTCACCTGACCCCTTCCTCTTGGCATTTTTCTGACCCTTGCCATGAGAGGAAAGGACACCAGGCAGAGCACAGGTTTGTTTAGAGTAATAAGAATCCTGAAGAACTCTTTCTCTTTGGAGGTGTAATGGGAATTGAACATATGGATTTTGCAATAAACTATATCTCTGGCCACTTTTAATTTTTTTATTTGGAGACAGGGTTTCACTAAGACCCTGAATGGCCCAGGCTTGGTTCAAATTTGTCTTCAGCCTCCTGAAATCCCAGGATTAAAGGCTTGTGCCACCATGCTTGCCCTGAGAAATAAATTGCATTTTGTCTTTTGGTTGATTTGGTTTTTGTTGTTGTTGTTCTTTTTCTGTTTGTTTGTTTGTTTTTGAGACAGGGTCTCGGTTTGTAGTCCAGGCTGGCCCTGAGCTCACTCTGTAGCCCAGGCAATCCTCCTGCCTCTGCCTCCCGGGTGCTGGGATTACAGGAGTGAGCTACCATGCCTGGAGCTTACAATAGTTTTATTGAGGTGATTTACACAATTTAGAATGTGCTCAGAACTTCTAAGTGTACAATTCAGTGAAATGTTAATGCCAGGCTCCTTAATGTCACACTCTGGCACCCTCCAGCGGCCGAAATTTGGAGTGCAGCAGCTGGAGAGACTTGTAGCCTGAGTTGTTTATGACACTACACAGCCTGTTGTTGGTTTAAAAGGGATTTCAGAATCTCAAAGAAACACACACAGTCCACAACCTAATATTTTTTTACGTCACAAGTTTGCAAATAATTTACTCACTTCTCTGAGAGCAGAAAAAAATTTATCTTGTCTAGTTAGCACTTAAATAGAAAAACAAAAATCAGCCAATGTTTTCATTTATGCTATCATTTAAAGCCTTTGTCTAAATAGAACTTTACTTTAAAATTCTATAATATACTTTTTCTTCAAGCTATTATCATTATTTAATTCACTAGCCTGTAATCCCAGCACTCTGGGAGACTGAAGCAGGAGGATATGTGCAAATTCGAGGCCAGCGTGAACTACATAGTGAGTTCAAGCCTGACTAAAATGTGAGTTCCTGTATCAAAGAAACAAAAAACAAACAAAAGATCCAAATTGTCTTGGTCCAGACAACTTATCAGGATAGACAATGTAAAAATTATGGATGATAGGTAGATAGATGACAGATGGATGGATGGATGATAAAGAGATAGATAGATAGATAGATAGATAGATAGATAGATAGATAGATAGATAGATAGATGGATGCTGGGTCTTGATGTGTATTCCAGGCTGACCTTGAACTCATGGAAATTCTCCTGCTTCAGCACCCCAAGTACTAAAATTACAGGTGTAGACCACCTTGCTTTGCAAGTGAAAATAATAATTTAATGATAGAATTTTGAGAATCACTTTCTACATGAAACTCCATTTCTTGATTAAGGGACCAACTCAGCTTCTTCTTCTTTTTTTTGCTTTCTCTTTTCCAACCATGCATAAAAAAGTGTGACCGCTATATGGAATTCCTAGACAGACCACCAAACACAGAGAAGGAGCACAGAGCGACTTTACTAACTGGCCACTCAGCAAGGGATTTAAATTGCCTTAAGAGCACCCAACAAGAATTTACTTCATTTTTATATGTCTGTTCTATGCGAAAGGGAACAGCAGCTGAGATTCCTGGGGAGACAGCCAGGTGCAAGCAGAGGGACAGTGAAGGAGGGACAGGGACATGTGGCAGGGCTTTCCAAGGCTGTCTTGCTCTAGGGAGTTTGCCTAACATCTCTAGTCTTAGTTCCATCTTCCACAACTTGGGATCTGGTGTTTAGTTTCTGCTCCTGTTCCCGCCTTTGCAGCTCTGATTGAAGAGGCTCACTTTCCATCCCGACTCTTGTGCTCAAAATCCGTCTGCATAAGATCTTCCACATCCTTTAGCCTATAAGATCTTGGCAGGTGTCTTCTGGTTTACTGCAGTCACTATTATGGTGTTTAGAGCCCACATCGCTGGGGGTCAGTGGAAGGATAAGTATGCAGATTTCCATAATGGTTGAAAGACCTTCCTATCATTGTCTTCACACCTCTGAGAACGAGGGCCATCCTCCAAACATTTTTCTGGCATATTATTCTTTCCAGGTCTGGACTGGTACATGTGCTAACTCTTACATTTTTCTCTTGTTGGATTTTGAAGGTCTCAGATGCCTAAAGTGACTGGATTATGTTTTAAGTTTGTAAGGAGCTGGAGCTGGTTCTTTTTCTTTTTTGGAGACAGGGTCTCGCTTTATAGTTCAGGCTGACCCTGAGCTCTTTATGTAGCCCAGGTAAGCCTCAAACTCAGCAATCCTCCTGCCTCTGCCCCCTGAGTGCTGGGATTACAGGTATGAGCTACCACACCCAGCACTGTGGTATGTGGTTAATGGAGATCAAACTCAGGACCTTGCACTTGCAATGCAGACTCCAGAACCACTGAGATAAATCCCTGGCTGAATCTATTATTTGAAAAAAAATTTTAAAAATATTTCAGGGCTTTAGTCAGGGCTTTGCCCTCACGAGCACCAGTCTACTTCCTCAGCCCTTTCTCATTCCTTCACTGAGTTGTCCAGACGGCCCTTGAACTCTTGGTTTTTCTGCCTCAGCCTCCTCAGTCACTAGAACTAAGGCAGGCAGAACTGTACTTGGCAATAAAATTCTTTTTACTATGCATTTGGCAGCAAAAATTTGACTGGAACTGATGGCACATCACTTATTACCTCTTCTACTTCCACATTTTGCTAGGTAAATGGTATGTCCTACAAGCTACCATTGCCTAATGTAGTGTATGTAGAACTGCAGATCTCTGAATTTGTAATTTATTTGTGAATATACACACAGGTACAATTGCAGCTGAACAGTTGCTTCTGTTTCAGCACCACTGAAGAGTGAGAGATGATGGGCTGGGGATTCAGCTCTGTGGTTCTGGTGCCTGCCTCACAAGTGCAAGGTCCCTAGTTTGATCCCTGGTACCACATACCACAAGGCCTGGCGTGGTGACTCACACCTGGAATTCCAGCACTGAGAAGGCAGAGGGAGGAGGATTGCTGTGAGTTCCAGGCTTGCCTGGGCTACATAGTGAGGTCAGGGCTAGCCTCAATTACAAAGCAAGACCCTGTCTTAAAAAAGAAAAAAGAATGAAAGACAAATAATGTAAGTCTTGTGACAATCTTATTCTCACTCTTTTTATTCATTATTTAAAATCAAGTAACAATAAGCACACACTTTGAAAAGTTTATATCATACTTATTTCTACTGGCTGTCATTCTAAAAAATAAAAATGCCAGGAAATGATGATAGCAAAACATGTCTATTCTTCAATGGGATTATAAATTATAGTCAAGTATGTAAAACTCACATTTAATAGGATTAACTCAAAATAATAACCATCAGTTCATAGTTACTGAATGTCGCATAGATAAGAGAATATGTTAGGCACTATTTTTAAAAAGACAAAAAGTATCCAGGGAGATAACAAGGTACACTAGTTTTAAACAACTTAAAAATTATTTTTTCTTTTATTTCCTACCATGATTATATGCAGTAAGTGAACTACACTGTGTAATGACTGATATAGATTGTCACAGCTCATCATTCCTGTGTCTATTTGCATCAGTTATTAACATTACAGGAGTAACAGGTCATGCAGCAGTTTGCTCAGATTGAGAAGAATTTGTTATTATTTGACCAGATGAAAATTGGTTGTCTAGGAAAGCGTGGTGCAGACACTGAGATTTAGAAAGATTCTAAAGCAGAGACAGCTGTTTATCAGCCGTGGAATCTCCAAGAGTTAGCTTCAAGTTGGGAATGGACTATTTTAAAATTCAAAGGATCTAACTCTATATACTAGTCATTCATTTTTTTTTCTCCTAAAGACGATGTCTTTTTTGCAGTTTTAAGCTTAATCTTTCCAGGTAGTTCCTGGGAATCAAGTGAGTAAGTTGGTGAAATGAGTCTTTAGTCTTGTGAGTCCTTACTGTGTAAGACTCGAGGAATTATTCAAACACAGGGCACTCTGAAGTTAACGGAAACTTGGCTTTTCATTGAACCAAGAGCAGTATAAAATCTGACAAAAATACTCTTAAAATGATTCTATTAATCCATATTCCCAACTTCTTAGTGATGTAAAGTTTGATAAAAAGACTTTGTTCTGATAGTTATCTTAAAAAATAATATAAAAGGTTGTTTTGTTTGCACACATGCACAGACACAAAAGTCATGGAGTGCTTCAGGCTTTTGGAAACCTAGAGAAACTTTTCAGTTTTTAGGTTCAAGAAATCTTGTTTGCTAGTATTTACATCTAAAGGCCACATCTAAAAGCGTTCTGATTAGTTAAACATGTGGTTGAGGCTGACCGTTTAATAAACGGTCTCATTACTATATGTGCTGTAAGTGTAATGCAGCTCAAGATGAGAAATTTCTGTCAGGTGCAAGCTTCCTGTACAATTGGACAGTTTTCCATTTCTTTTTAAAGGTTCCACAAACTTAGAATATTTGGTAATTTGCTATGCCATTTATTAGTTTTGCATTTTTAGGTATGGTTAAATTTAAGTATGTATATATATTTTTGGTGCACTGCGTGGGGAATCATAAACAGGTCCGTGTGTAAACCTCTACCACTGACCTACATCTCCCACTTCTGAATTAAATACAGTTTAAACTCAGCGACTTTAGTACAAAATCCAATATATCTGATTTCTAAGAAACTTAGTCAAAATGATTTTCCTGCAGTAAATATTTTTACTACTATTTACCATATTCTCTATGATGTGTAAAAAAATAAATCAGCTGATATATATATGGATCAAGGTATTTAGTTAAGGGAATACAGATGTTTGGCAATCTTGTTTAAGAACTCAGATCTTTGTAGTTATCATCCATCATACGACTGTTTTCCTACAAACAGCTCCTCTATGACATAAAAATGATTTAGCTCAATTTACTCTTTTGTTGACTCAGTTAGATCACATTTCCCTACTCTTTCACATGTGTGAGGTGTATATGTATATACACGTGTGCATACACACACCAGGGCATCATAATCCAGGTTTTAGAAGATCAGCGTTCTAGGCTTGCTTATATTTATTCAAATACCAACTTTTTAGGGCTTTGTCTTCTGATTTGTTTTTTCTAGTTCCTTAATTCTATTCTAAATCTTGGAATACAGCATATCCCTTAGTCCAAATATTAGTATCATCCAATGTAAGTATTATAAAAGTTGTCCACTGAAAACTAAATCACATTTTATATTTTAGCTGCTTAACTTTACTAGCAGGCACAAGTGGACTGTACTTTAAACTACTGTTAGATATTCAATATTTGAACTTATGTCATTTAGGACAAACGGGAGATTATAATATAAGATTTAAAATTTTAGCAGCAAAAATAGAGTTCACATTTTGGGGGACAGGTATTTATAGTTTTTCATCTGACCAGCTATAGTTTGAATTCACTCATGTGAAGTTAACTTACGGGTAGTTTAAAAAAGTTGACATTATATATTCAGAACTCTCATAGTCCATTGATATTTATATTCTTCTCTTCATAAATAAATACTATTAGAAATATATGAACCTAGAAAATGAAAAAGTATTAGATAATACAATTAAATATGTCTTTGAAAAATGCACAAAAAAACCCACATTCAAGCCTGACTTTTGATTGCAGTAGTTCTCTGGGAACTTTCCCCTCTAGCATTTGTTTCAGAAAAGCAGTGGTTCAGGGTAAAATGGTAGAGGATGAACACAAACTGATAATTCTTCCACAAAAACATGCACATTTGCTCCCTCCATGCAAATGAAATGCGAGAAAACAACATTCTTGCACACTATAAAAACAGTGGCAGGTCCACGAAAAGCTGATACCAACCTCATTTTGTATAATGCTTTGTGTTTATAAACTCTTTTCCCTGTATGATTCACTTGATGTGCAACCTAAGTCCATGAAGCTCAATAAAATAGATCACCCGCCTCCTGTTACAGATGAGAAAGGTGACACTGAATGAGATCGACTGACACCCTCACGGTCAGATTTGGGTATAGCCAAGGTGAGTTTAGAAAAAACTTTTGATTTCTTGTTTAATATTCTTTGTACAAAACCATTTTGGTTTCCAAACGAATTAAACAACCAGAGTTTAACAGCAAAGAGCAAACAGCAAAGAGTTGCGATTCCAAAAATGTACCTTCATGTGGTTCCCCTGTGTAAGGAGGAACAAACTACAAAACAGAACAACAGTTTGAAAGAATTAGGAAACTTGAAAGTCATTTTATTCCCTTATGTGATTATTCAATCTTCTCTTGTACTGATAAATTGTCAAATCCACTTTGAATCCTAAATATATCAAACATCTAGTAACTAATTTTCATTGCCCAGAAAAATCTATCATATATTCTTATATTAGAAATGGGAAATTTTGAAAATTTACTTGGACAAAAATGCTGTTAATAAAAGCATTCTATTGCTATTCTGATAATTTTGATGATAGGTCTAAATAAATTACATTTTTAAAAACATCACTACATAAATTTTTTTTCCTAATTTGGATTGTATTCTATAACATCAAAACATTTGCTTCTGAGTGGTCTTTTGTTTTTGTTTTCACAAATATTTGCTTAAACTATTTTGTATGAATCTTTAGATATCATAAAATTTCTGGAGCAATAAATCAGGAAACAAAAATGAGTATAAAACATATTTTCTCATGTTCAAGCAAGAGTAAGGGAAGATAAATATTTCCAAAAATGATAAAAACTGGTACTTAAAGAAATTATTTTATTCCTAGTCAGTACTTCTGAGATTACTTTGCACGTGAACAGCTTAAACATTTTACTATTTAACTCAAGAGAATGTAACTCCTGATAAAAATCTTTTAATGAGATGATGTTTACAAAAAAAATAGAAGAAAAATGGGTATTGACATATCTGAACACTGAGGTCAGCTGTAGGCTAACAAAGTAAGAAAGGAGGTAATTATGTAGATAACTCCAGTTTTGACGTTGTTAGCTTTGCCTGATAATTTAGCAAAATACCTAACGTGGTAGTATAACAGGTAAGCACAGGGCTCTGAATCAAAAAGCTGACAAAATTGTGTTAGTGCAGGTTTATAACTTTTTTAATGCTTTCATTGCACACTCTGTCATTAATGTTGGTATTTATCCTGAAATGACACCCAATCTGTTCCAGTGAATTCTTTGGCATTTTGAAGTTAGCAGAAGCACTCTTTCCTGGGCTTCACTGCTTCCTCAGAAGAATGCACAGTATTTGGGACAAAACCACTTTTCACACCTTCCCAGCCATCCTGAATACAAATTTCTCCCTTTTTGATAAGTTCATAAATGTCTCGTGTCAGGATTGTGAAGGATTCCTCGACGTTTGTTGCATCTTTGGCAGAAGTTTCTATATACTTCATTCCACAGTCTGCAGACAGTTTTTCAGCTTCTTCCCTTGTAACTTGACGTTTTGAAGCTAAATCGCATTTATGTCCCACCAGCAGAAATACAATCTGAAATGGCTGCACGTGCATTTTTGCTTCTTCTAGCCAATCTTTCACATGTTCAAAAGATCGTCGGTTAGTAATGTCAAATACTAAAAATCCCCCAACCGAGTTTCGGTAATAGGATCGAGTTATGGATCTGAAAAAAAAAGAGAAACAAGGCTCTTATAATGCCCTTATACAGGACAGCATCTTATTTCCCCCTCCTTCAAACAATGTAACCCCATGATCAAATTTGAAAATACTTAGTTAAATGTGATTTATCTAGAATTCATATATTAAATATGAAGTGTTATAAACAAATACTGTTTTATGAGACTAATACAGAATTTTAAAGTAATAATGGTTAGGCAAAGTGTGGCATATGTTTGTAATCCCAGCACTTGGGAGGCCGAGGCAGGAGGATTGCTGAGTTCTAGCCCAGCCTGGGCTTTGGAGTGAGTCCAAGGTGAGCCTGAACTACATAGTAAGACCCTATCTAAAATAAACAAGGTAATAATGCTTAGATACATAAGCTCTTAAACAGTATATCATCTTGCCTTATGATTGTTTTTGTTTTTAAATTTCTTGTTGAATAATTTTATGCCCTCATGGTTAAAAATCATACAGGAGCAGGGCATAGTGGCTCACGCCTGTAATCCGAACACTCTGGAGGCAGAGGCAGGAGGATTGCTGAGTTTGAGGCTTGCTTGGGCTACACAGTGAGCTCAGGGCCAGCCTGAACTACAAAGTGAGACCCTGTCTCAAAAAAAAAAAAAAAATCATACAGGATTGGAGAAAGGGGTTGCACAGCAAATCAGATCTTAAAAATAATTTCTTGTCTTGTAATTCAAATCCCTCATCTAAGAGTTTCTTTTTTTTTTTTTTGCTTTTTGAGACAGGGTCTCGCTTTGTAGTTCAGGCTGGCCCTGAGCTCACTATGGTGCCCAGGCATGCCGCCGCGAACTCAGCAATCCTCCTGTCTCTGCCTCCCGAGTGCTGGGATGACAGGCGTGAGCCACCACGCCCGGCATTGTCATCTAAGAGTTTTAGGAAAATCAGGATAGATCATGGACTGAATGTGTGTTCCTACCAACTGTTGTTATGTTGAAACCCCAATCCCTAATGTGATGGTGTTAGAAGGTAAGGTTTTTGCAATGTAATCTAGGTTGTGAGGTGAAATGGGATCAGTGCCTTATAAAAGAGACCCTAGAGGATGTTCTACTGTTCTTTGTACTGTGCAAGGTTACAAAAGGAAGGATGTCCGCCACCCAGAAGAGGTCCTCACCAGCACCTGACAATGCTGGCCCCCTAATCTCACCTGAATTCCAGCCTCCAAAATGATAAATTTCCATTATTTAAATCCTTTGTTCTTGGGAAATTTGTACCAATAAGAAAGACTTGTTCCAGGGCAAGTTACAGGCCTATTCTTATGCTAAACCAATTCAAGAATCAGAAGGCTGTTCCCACCTGTTATGAATGTGAGATGTGTTAATGAATGATTCTCTGTTCCCCCACCCACGGTCTCCACTCTGTCCCTGGGCTCAGGAAGCTACTCTGCACAAGAAAGCTCCCCAAATCCCCTTCTGCCTTGCAGCATTCAACCAAGGGGGTTAGTGGCTAGCAACTGGGGATAAGAGAAGTCAAGCATCTGTTGTAGGTAGTGTTCTTGTTACTGAGACAAAATACTCAATGCCCAAATTTAAAGAAGGAAAGGTTTATTCAGTTCACACATTGTAGAGGTTTTAATTCATAGTCAGCTAGCTCCAATGCAAGATGGCACAGGAGAAGGGTAGTGCAGAGGAGAAACAGTTCATGGCAGGCTGAAGGCAGAAAAGCAGCAAGTAGCAAGCCATGAGTGACTAGCAATGAGCCTCTTTCTGTCCCTTATATTCATCCCATTGGAAAGCCTCACCTATGATAGCATGAAGCTGTGGGAGGACATCTAGATAAAAGCCATATCCCCTCTGCAAGACTTATCCCCACTTTTGTCTCTGTCAGGCAGTGGCTGTGGGTACATCTCTAGTGTATCAAGTAAAGGTTCCTGTTGAGGGAGTGTGTCTCCTGTTGACAAGTTGTCACCTGGGTCTTGGTTTTTTTTTTTTTTTTTGAGACAGCATCTGGTTATGTACCTCAGGCCATATCTGAACTCAAGATCCTCCTGCCTCAGCCTTGTCATCAGATTTTGATGATACCATTCTCTTTCCTTTCCTTTTTTTTTGAGACAGGGTCTCGCTTTGTAGTTCAGGCTGGCCCTGAGCTCACTATGGAGCCCAGGCAAGCCTCGAACTCAGCAATCCCTCCTGTCTCTGCCTCCCTAGTGCTGGGATGACAGGTGTGAGCCACCACGCCCAGCACTGTGGTATGCGGTATTGATTGCTGGTGGGTGTGTCACCACACCCAGCATTGTGGGTGGTTACTGGGGATTGAACTCAGGACCTTGTGCTTGGGAGGCAGGCACCGGAACCACTGAGCTAAATCTCCAGCCTTCCTTTCCTTTTTGAGGCAGGTAGTTAATGGGTCTCCACTGCTGCTGTTCCTGAATGTGTCACCATCCTTCATGGTGCCCTTGACATCTTTGGAAATAGTAACTTCATTAAGCTCTTTTCAGTTATTCTATAGTTGTTCCACCTGCTTCCTGGTTGACTCATGAGGCAAGTGGCATGGCCTGTCCATTCTTACTCCTTCTCTCCTCCCCTTCCTATCTTTCCCTTTCCTTCCATGGTATTGGGAACTGAACCTAGGGCCTTGTGCATGCCAGTCAAGTGCTCTACCACAAGCTATATGCCGGCCCTGATTTATGTTTCTTGCACTTACTTGTGTTGTTTACATAGAGTATCTCCAACTCCTTTTCCATCTAGCAACTCCTACTGTTCCTTTAATAGTCATTTCAAGAATCATAACATCTCAGCCTACAATCTGAGGACTTGGGAACTGAGGCAGGAGGATCATGATTTTGAGGTCAGCTTGAACTATATAATGATACCTTGATTAAAAAAAAAAGGAAAATTATATTATCTGAGAAGCCTTCCCTGCCACTGATCTTTCTTAGGCATAGGATCATGTACATGTCCATCTGTGTTCTGTCCAGTCCTCTGTCGTGTCTCCCTCTCTACCTCTACCAGTATCAAACTCAGGACTTTGCACTTGCCAGGCAGGCATGGCATGACTGAGCCACATCCCCGTCCCTAGTGGGCATGCCTTCTAATTCTGTTGAACTGCTCCATGATTATACCAACCTTTCTAATGTCTTGATCAGATTTGCTGGTATGTCTGCTACATAATTTCACATCCCTTGAGGCTCAAACACTTTTTTAACCTGTGCACTGTATCTAATAATCATATTGGTTGGTAAATGACAGATATAATTAAATGTCTACTACACGAGACTCAGTAGTCAGTGGGAGGAAGTGCTGTTGTTTGAGCCAGGGGACCTGCATCCGTTCCCAAACTGTCGTGGCCCTCCTCCTCCTGACCTGTCAGCTGCCTGTTGCAGCACTCTCCTAGCAGAGGGTCACTGGCTGTCCAGCGTGCCTTCAGGCCCCAACTTTGTAAGTCTCCACTGTCCTCACTGCTGAGCCACAGCTCGGTTCAGGGACGCGGTACCCCAAGCCCTTTGTTGGCGGAGTGTGAAGCAAATATTTTACCTTCCCCTTCTACATCTCCTACCTCTCAGGTTTATTTTTGTTGTTGGTGGTGGTGTTTTTTGTTTTGTTTTGTTTGTGAGACAGAGTCTTGCTTTTAGTTCAGGCTGGTCCTGAACTCACTATGTAACCTAGGCAAGCCTCGAACTCCCAGCAATTCTCCTGCCTCTGCCTCCTGAGTGCTGGGATTACAGTCGTGAGTCACCACACATACCATTGTGCTATGTGGTACCAGGGATTGAACTCAGGACCTTGTGCTTGTGAGGCAGACACCAGAACCACTGAGCTAAATCCCTGGCCCCTGCCTTTCAGTTTTTCCTCAGAATTTCTGATAGGTTCCAAGTGATTATTTCTAAAAGGGTTTTCTTGAGGGCTATAGTACTGCACAGAAATTAAAAACAAACAGACAAAAATCTACCACTATCTTTGGTGGGCTAAGAATAATGTAGTTCAGTGCCTTTTAAGAACTGTGAGTCATAATTAATTTGCTATCCTTTGATTACACTCATTTTTTTTTTAAGACAGGGTCTTGCTTTGTAGGTCAGGCTGGCTCTGAGCTCACTATGTAACCCAGGCATACCTTGAACTCAGCAATCCTCCTGCCTCTGCCTCCTGGGTGCTGGGATTACAGGTGTGAGCCACCACGCCCGGCATTGTGGTGTGTGGTACTGACTGCTGGTGGGCGTGAGTCACCATGCCTGGTATTGTGGTATGTGGTTACTGGGATGGAACCATGGACCTTGCACTTGTTAGGCAAGCACTCGAACCACTGAGCTAAATCTCTGCTCCCTGACCACTCATCTTCATATGTGCACATTTAGAAAGATGGGTCCTGTCATTATAGAAACCTAACTAAGGTTATGTTATCAGACTGAAAGCTTCAATTTATTCTGCATCATCTTCAGTACTCCCTCCACTCCACTTCATTTACTATTAGTGCAAATTTTTTTAAATGTATGTTTTTGTGGCTGAAAACTTGCCACCAAAATGCTTATACTTATGCAGAGGTACAACTTATACTGTAGGAGTAACATGTTTTCTAGTGCTTTGTTTTCTTTTTGTTTTTTGGAACTGGGGATTGAATCCAGGGCTTTCACGTACTCCCAGCCCTTCTTGCTTCTCCTTTTGAGCCAGGGTCTTACTACACTGCCCAGCCTGGCCTGGAATTTTTTATCCTCCTGTCTCAGCTGCCCAAATAGCTGAGATTTTAGGTATGCATCATATACCCAGCTTGAATTTAATTTTGAAAACTAATCTGGAATTCAGTTGGCAAAGTTTTATAGAATAAAACTATACAAAATATACATAATACATTTTATAAAACAGTCCTTGTCAATAATTAGTTGGAATAAAATGTCAATAAGATATCTGTGATTTTCAGCCTATAATCTGAGCACTTGGGCGGCTGAATTAGGAGAACTGTGAGTTTGAGGCCAGCTTGGATTACATAGTAACACCTTGTCCAGAAAAGAAATAAAAGAATCGTATTATCTGAGAGGTCTTCCCTCTCTCTGATCTTTCTTGGGCATGCTTTCTAATTCTGTTGAACTGTTAGTATTTTGCCCTATGATTATACCAACTTTTATATCTTGATACACTGTAATAACTTGATCTCTAGTTTTTGCTTGGGTCTGGATTTTAGGTTTAGAATTCTGAGCTTTTAAGCTTGAAAATCAGATATAGTTGCCCCCTAAAATGAATGGGCATCGCTGGTATCAATTGTGGTAGAAAAGACAGGTTTTCAGGTGAAAAACTTCAAAAGTAGGTCTTACACAGGTAATGAGGAAATAACCTGTTTTTCTCTGAATTTTCTTCCCTCAAGTCTTTAGAAGTTCTTGAAGATATTAGAAAGTAGGAAGCAGATTCTAAAAGAAATAGGTAGGGAGTTTCCCTACCCAGTTCCTGTTAAAAAAAAACTTAAGAGCTGATGATGAGTAATAATTCTTTGTGACAATGTCTTATTACATATTACCTCCTATCTATTTTTGTCTGGGCCATGAAAATCTCACTGAATGAAAGGAAAAAAATTGGGAAGAGGAGACCAAGGAAAGGGAAGAAAAGAAAAGGAAAGAGAAGAAATACATGAATTTCAATCAGGTCTCATGTTTGAAGTGGGGAACTAACCCTGTGGAGCTGGTGGGTTAGGCCCACGTATCTGTACATTCTTGTACGTCTTGGGTTCTGTGAGACACCAGTGTAACTGCTCTCTGGGAACAGAGCAGGGCCCAAGTCTCCCTTCCTCGGTCACACTCATCTGGGAAATGCTACCTCTGGATCAGTCCAGAATGTGGCTGTTTCTGGGCAAAGTCACTCAACCCAGACAGGCTGTGTCTCTATGGATTAATTATATCCAGCCCCAAGAGGGTGCCCAACACCGCCAGGATGCTGTTAAAATTGGGGGGAAACTCTCCCTCTTTCTTTACGTGCAAAGAAATGGAATTTCACTCTAGCTTTCTCTCTGTACAAGAGAACTGGAGGAACATCTTAACCTTTTAATTCCCTTACAGAAGGAAAAATAGCTGTTCCATGTATAAGTCTCTTCCTCAGATCAGCAGACAGGATAACTGTGTTCAGGTCAGTACCCTTCCACAGCAGTCTGTCTCTCTCCTATCTGGAGGTAGGCACTGGCTTGCTAACTGTGAGAACCAGGCAGGTACCATGTCTCTTTTCCTCCTTACTGAATACCCAGAGGTTTTCAAGTTGATTCCATCTTTGAGACTTAATGAATGGTTGCTTTGTTCAGAATCATATATATAACTGTTGGGGAAATAGAAGAAATGAGAGAGAGAGAGAGAGAGAGAGAGAGAGAGAGAGAGAGAGGGAGAGAGAGAGAGAGAAAGGAAGTTTAACAGAGACAATAGGAGTTCCAAAGGAAAGTTGTCCAGTAGGAGTAGTGAGGTCTTATGTGCTCACACTCAGCTGAGTTGCTACTAGCATTATCAGTGTTGCGGGAATGGTGAAGACATTTTCAGACATATTTACTCTAAAGATACACCAAAGGTGGTCATGTGGCACAAGCCTGTAATTCCAGCACTTGGTAGGCTGAAGCAAGAGGATTATTGTTAAGTTCCAGACTTCCCTGGCTCCACAGTGAGTTCAAGACCAACCTAAACTACAGAGTGAGATCCTGTATTTAAAGAAAGCACACTGACACACAGACACAGAAACACACACAAAACCCAAAGGAAAATATACTGGCCAGTAAGCTCTAAGAGCATACTGATGAAACCAAAGAAGGTAAGTTATAATAACTTGTGCCCCCCTATCAAGGAGAAAATGCATAATATTTAATGGGTCTTCTGAATTCTGGAGAAAACTTACATAACATAGTGTGTTTCTCTGGCATGTTAAATGAGACTCTGACACGTTAAATGACACCCAAAAGTCTACTAGTTTTGTTTTACATTTATTTTTTATGTTTCTGAGACAGGATCTTGTTTTGTAGTTCAGGCTGGCCCTGAGCTCACTGTGTAGCCCAGGCAAGCCTGGAATTCAGCAATCCTCCTGCCTCTGCCTCCTGAGTGCTGGGATTACAGGTTGAGCCACCACGCCCAGCACTGTGGCATGTGGTACTGATTGCTAGTTGGTGTGAGTCACCATACCAGTATTGTAGTATATGGTTACCAGGATTGAACCAGGGACTTTGTGGTTGCTAGGCAGGTGCTGGAACCACTGGGCTAAATCTCCATCCCCAAATCTACTAGTTTTTTTTTTTTGCTTTTTGGAGACAGGGTCTCACTTTGTAGTTCAGGCTGGCCCTGAGCTCACTATGGTGCCCAGGCAAGCCGCCGCGAACTCAGCAATCCTCCTGTCTCTGCCTCCCGAGTGCTGGGATTACAGGCGTGAGCCACCA
>PVIC010028720.1:0-23048 GCA_004025085.1 Thryonomys swinderianus
TGCCTCCCGAGTGCTGGGATTACAGACATGAGCCACCACGCCTGGCACTCCTCCCACTGTTTTTTTTGTTTTGTATTGTTTTTTGAGACATGATGTAGTTGAGGCTGACATGGAACTCATCACGTATCCCAGCCCAGCCTCAGACTCACAGATCCTCCTCCTTCTACCCCCCAAGTACTGAAATTACAAGCCTGTGCCTTATCCCCAGCCTAATTGTTTTGAGAAAGATTCAGTACAGGCATGGTACCTGGAAGAAGAGTTAGCAAACCAAGTTTCCTTGGTGATTGGCTATATTTCTCTAAGTATAGCCAACAAGAATAATTTCTGGGGGCTGGAGGGTTAGCTCAGTGGTTCTGGCGCCTGCCTTGCAAGCGCAAGGTCCTGAGTTCAATCCCCGGTGACCACATACAATGCTGGGCGTGGGGAGTCACGCCCACCAGCAATCAATACTACATACCACAGTGCCAGGTGTGGTGGCTCACACCTGTAATCCCAGCACTCGGGAGGCAGAGACAGGAGGATTGCTGAGTTCGAGGCTTGCCTGGACTACATAGTGAGCTCAGAGCCAGCCTGAACTACAAAAGCAAGACTCTGTCTCAAAAAAAAAAAAAAATTTTCTGGCCAGGTCTGGTGGCTCACACCTGTAATCCCAACACTCAGGAGGCAGAGGCAGGAGAATTGCTGAGTTCGAGGTTTGCCTGGGCTACATAGAGAGCGCAGGGCCAGCCTGAACTACAAAAAAAAAAAAATCTGGTCTCTTATACTACAGGCAAGTTACTGGATGGAATAAAATCATATAGGGGTAAATGACAACACATCAGTGTTAAATTTGTTTTGATAGGAAAAATTAGTTATATAAAAAAGAGGGCCAGGGATTTACCTCAGTGGTTCTGGCATCTGCCTTGCAAACACAAGGTTCCAAGTTTGATCCCCAAAAACCACCTACCACAATGCTAGGCGTGGTAACTCATGCACACCAGCAGTCAGTACCACAAACCACAAACCCAGGCATGATGGCTCACACCTGTAATCCCAGCACTTGGGAGGCAGAGGCAGGAGGATTGCTGAGTTTGAGGCTTGTCTGGCCTACATAGTGAGCTCAGGGCCAGCCTGAAATACAAAGCGAGACCCATCTTAAGAGGAAAAAAAGAATGCAAGCCAGGGATTAAGTTCAGTGGCACTGCATCTGCTTTGAAGGGCATGGACTTGAGTATGATCCCTGCTACAAAAAAAAAATATATTGATTTCAGATTTTCTTTATTAAGTACTTTAAGTGGAGAACTAAAGCTGTACCTTTTGAGAAGGGGGCTTTTTGGTAGCCTATAATCATACAGTGACAGTCCATTGCTGTTATCTTCTAGGTTCTGATGACACCAACAGCTTCAGTGAGGAAGAAAGAGGCAGCAGGCGACAGGTTTGGTGCAAGTACCCTTTGGATATACAGAAGGAGTTTGGCTATGACAGCCTCCAGGACCTGGATTCAGATTGATGGTCTTATAATGAGGTTCCATCACAAGCCCAGGAGGGCTCTATGCTTAGGGTTAACTGACTTGGTGACATCCTTTTAGGATTCCTAGCTGAAGAGAAAGAAGTGAAAAGTATATCCAATACTACCTTCCCAGCACACTAAAAACTTAAGCTAATGGAGTAAAGTCCTTCCCACTCACATAGGGGCTTTTGGTCACAATCAGACATGACTATACAATCTGAGGAAAAGTGAATGGAAAGTTCTTTTCTCTTCCTCACCTAGGCATTGGTCCTGGCATTCTAGCTGTGTGCCAAAGCAAAAAGAGGAGAGGCTTCAGTTTCAACAGTAAGATTCTGCTTTCCCTTTCTACCAGACTGCCTGATGCTAGTATAAGCCTGTTCCTTTGATAATGGGCACCTGGAAGGGCTACAGTGGGTCTCTTGCTGCAGCAATCTAGATAATAACAGCTTTTAGGGCCAGAAGTAGAATCTTTGTGAGCTGTGGGAGATGTTAACAGTTATCTTGCCTCCCAGCCTTGTACTCTAATAATGGTTGTAAAGATTTCTATCTTATTTTGGCAGTAGTGCCAAGAAATAGTATGTGTGAATGTGTCACTCTGTTTAATAAAACTACTTTTGCACATGGAAACAAGAAATTCTTTTATTTTTAATCCAGACAGGGTCTCATTTTGTAGTTCAGGCTGGCCCTGAACTTATTAGGTAGCCCAGGCTAGCTTCAAACTCACAGCAATCCTCCTGCCTCTGCCCTGCAAGTGCTGGAATTACAGGCATGACCCACCATGTCCAGCACTATGGTATGTGGTACTGGGGATCAAAGTCGGGACCCTGTGCCTGTCAGGCAGATGCCAGAACCACTGAGCTAAATCCCCAGCCCTTTATTTGGTTTCTTGAGATAGGGTCTTGCTATATAATAAGGATGGCTTCCAACTCACACTCATCCTCTCGCCTCAGCCTTCTAAGTGCTGGAATTATAGGCATATGCCCCGACCTAGCTCAAAAATCTTCAAATCTGACTCTTAGGTGTTTTCTTACTATACTTTCACTCCACAGAAATGGAGGGCAGTTAGTGGAGTACAAGTTTCAGAGTTAATCTTAGTAAGGACTTAAGGGAAGAAAAAGAACTGTGCTTTCTATTTAAAAATGTTTACTGTTGGGCCAGAGATTTAGCTCAGTGGTTCCGGCGCCTGCCAAGCAAGCAAAAGGTTCCCCTAGTAACCACATACCATGATGCCAGGCATGGTGACCCACGCCCACCAGCAATCAGTACTGCTCACTACAATGCCGGGTGTTGTGGCTCACACCTGTAATCCCAGTACTCAGGGGGCAGAAGCAGGAGGATTGCTGAATTCAAGGCTTGCCTGGGCTACATAGTGAGCTCAGGGCCAGCCTGAACTACAAAGTAAGAACCTGTCTCAAAAAGAAAAAAAATGTTTACTGTTTATATCACTCACCAAAACTAAACTATAACCATCCCTCAGAGTCCATGAGTGATTGATTCCAGGACCTCATATAAATACCAACATCCACAGATTCTCAAGTCCATTGTATAAAATGATATATTTTCATAGAACCATTACACAGCCTATGCATACTCCATCATCTCCAGATTATATATAAAACCTAATACAATATAAATGCTATGTAATTGTTATATACATATTGTCTGGGGGGAAAATGGCAAGAAAAAAACCTGTTCATGTGTAGTACAGATGCATTTTCTACCCCAAGTATTTTCCAGCCACAGTTGTTTCAGTACAAGCATACTAAATCCCTGGATACAGGGAGTAGGCTATACTGTCAACACAACAGGTCTTACCTCTTTAGTCAGCAAATTCTCTCCCTACTCCTTTGCAAAACCCAGCTGTCCTGTGTATTACTATTTATTTCTCTGATGTAACATTATCCCATTGAATTTTCTATAAGGATATGTTTTATATCTATACTGCAATAGTAGCCATTAGCTACACATAGTTATTGAACATTTATAATCTGATTAGTACAACTAAAAACCAGTAATTTTTGTTGTTTTGAAACAGTCTCCCTCCTTCAGGCTGACCTTGAACTCACTATGTAGCCCCAGCTAACCTTGCATTTGTTGCACTTTTAAGAATACTCCTGCCTCAACCTCCGGAGGCCTGGAATTATAGGCATGTTCCACCCTGCCCAGCTTTTATTTCATTTTAATTCAGTTATACATAGATGGTAGCTACATAGTGAACAACACAAATGTAGAAAAGCAACATAGATCCTTTGATTTAATACATGCTCTTTCCTTGTGAAAATCTGTCTCCAACTGTCATATGGGAAAATGAATTCCACAGGGAGGTGTCTTCTTCCCATCTCATTAAGACTCACTACTATTTTAACTCTACCCATTCTTTCATTTTTATCTCCATTTTTTAAGCCTTTATCTATTAGTTCATATCTGTGTGCAGTTGTTAGCCAAATTCTGAGTATCCACAAAGGTACAATTCAGTGTTGCAAATAATAGGTAAGAACTTAAACAAGCCATATTGGTCTCGTAGGCCTAGAAATCAAAGATTTAAAAACACTGCCACTGTAAATGTGCTTGCTGCTATTTAGGTTTCTTAGTTTTGTCAAAATTAAAGGACTGCCGGGCATGGCGGCTCATGCCTGTAATCCCAGCACTTAGGAGGCAGAGACAGGAGGATTGCTGAGTTGGAGGCTTGCCTGGGCTACATAGTGAGCTCAGGGCCTGCCTGAACTACAAAGCGAGACCCTGTCTCAAAAAAAAAAAAAAAAAAAAAAAAAAAAAAATCAACAACTTCACAAACAGCTCAGTGCAAAAGGCACAAACCGTACCTCAACAGAAGAAATTATTAGCACTTTGGGATTTAAGAATACAAAGACTTGATGGGAATTAATTCTGTCATGAAGCTTGAGTGCTTTAGGGAGTCTGGCTTCCCCCCCACAGAAAGGTTCATGGAAGAAGTCTATCTACCCTAGAGGCAAAGAATGCTGTTAGCAGCCAGTAATGAGAGAAGACATGGCTCACTGAATGAGTATGGGGAACCTGTAGTGGGCCTTTGTTTCTCCTACTGTAGAAGCCACTGAGTAGTAGCAGATTCCTGAGATTAACTGGTTATTGGGTAGAGAATCCTATAGCCAGGGTCAGGGATCCTTAAAACCAGCACATTCTGCTTCAAGGATTAGCTCCAGAGGAGCCCTGGGATGGGTGCCAACTTGGCTCAGAAAAGAATCTTGTTTATATAGTTTAGGCAAGTCAGTCTTTGCATAAGACTCCTTGTTATTAGGCAAGAATTTGCTACACAAATCCTAAACCCATGACAGTAGGAATGTTCCTCTTACGTTCTCACAGATGCACACCCTGAACCAAAAGCAACTGTGATTATGTTCCTCCAAATCTTTATTGAGCAAATGTATGTCCAGGATTGCTCCCCTATCTGTGACAAGCCAGTTTGAAGAATGGCCAGAAGAGGCGATTGCCTCATAGTTCTTACCTTTGCTGTTAACTAATTCTAAACCCTAAGGACAAGTTGTCCATGGAGTGTGCTAAGCCAGCAGGTTCTTCTTGGTTCAAGATGAACTGTTGTACAAGCCAGTGCAGCCATCCTGCCCATGAAGGAAAGACCCATGCAGGCCGGACTTGTTGCTCTGGCCTGACCTGGTGGCCCAGCTTGAGCACCAAATGTAGTTGCTTCCATTCTTAAGTCAGCCGAGTGTCCAGATTGTGGCTGCTTCAGCCTTTTTCTGGAGTCTTCACTGATGTCCACAGGGAGAAAATAGAAGTTCCACAAGTACCAGGTGTTTCCTGAGACTACAGCCCCATCAGGCCTCTGACAAGGGAAGGCCAGTAGAAGTGGAGTATCCTACTTCCGTAATTCACACCAAGGAAGCTAGGAGTAGCTAGGAGTGTAAACAAAACCTGGTACCCGGCACAGAAGAGAAGATACAGCCTGGCATGGATTTTTCAGAAAAGAAAATTACTACTTCCAGCACCAGGGTGGGCTTGCTTGGGTCTGCACAGCAGTCCCTCACACCTGCCCTTACAGAGAGGAACAAGTATTCAATGACTTGGGTCAATGAGATGGTCTCATTGACAGCTAATAAGTTTCAGGTGATTCACCTGAATCCCAGAACATTACAGCACTCAATGTTCCTACCAGAAACCCAGAGATTTACTTGGTATCAACTAGAACAAAGACCTAACATCTCAATAAAATAAAGGATTATCCTTCAGAATAGTATTACTAGACTTCTGACTCAAATTTGTTCATCTGTCCTTGTTGGACCTGAGTCAGGTGCTAGTAATATGTTGATCTATATACTAATGATATAACAGGTATGTGATCTTTACAAAAATCCTTAAGGTTCACCCTTGCAGGCGATACTCAACAAAAGAGTATATGAAATTCAGCCTAAAATCTGTTGTCAAAAACATGTCTGGAGGCAGAGAGTATCAGTTTGGGGTACTTTGACTTTTTAAACATAGTCTATTGCATCCTGTATATGTGTTGCCGAAGTGAGCACAATAGTCTGTCAAATCCTGTGATCAAATGACTACTGATGTTTTACAGAATCAGTGTTCTGGATTAACAAATAATGGAACATTTGGTGGCAGCCATAGCATGTTCACTTAGTTGCAGAGCTGCTGCTTCTCAGCTAGAGGAACCAAGTCTCCCAACCTGATTCAAGACCATGCACTCCACTGAAGCACCAGGGTTCCAGGTAGAAAAGGTGCAGCTAGTGACCAAGACCAACTCGTTATGGAGCCAGAAGCTTTCCTTCTTAAAGATTTTAAGTACAAATACAACCCAACCAAACTCAGTGAGCCAGGAAGGACCTCCTTAACAAGTACACGATAAGATCCTGCACATTTCTAAGCATACAGACCCTCAAATTAGAGGTCAACCCTGATAAGAGGAACCTTCAATGGGCACTGTTAAGACTTTGAAAAGATCTCCTTCTATCATGCATACTGTTGGAGTGTGAAGTTCCAAGGCAGGTATTCCACTTGCAGAATTCAGGAAATGGGAAAACCACTGTTCCTACATTGGTTAAATAAAGCTTTGTTGTCCAAAGAAATAAAGGCATACAGCCCTCTTTCCAGGGAGGAATTTTGAGCCAGATAAAGAAACTGTAGTATTGTAAGTCACATGGTTGGACCTGATCAGAGGAAAACGTCCCAAAAACGTAGCCCCTATATAGACTCCTGGTTCAAACTTTAAACTCCTGTGAACTACCAGGCCTCATCACCAATTGTGTACTCCTTTCCCTATTACATTAACTAATGTTTATCAGGACTGTCCCTAGCCACCAGGAGAAAAATTAGCATTCCAATGATCTTCAACCTGCCCTCATTTCTGAGATCCCCACCTTGAGGCTGGCTCCAACCCTGAGTATTCTCCCATAGTTTACCAATGACTAAACCCTGGCCCTGATCCTCCTTAAGGAATTCAAGTCAACAAGCTCTTTTAATTCAGGTGTCTGGACTTGATGGTTGTGGCAGGAAGTGGCTATCCTTCCAGATCTTGGTGGATGTCACCTTTGTTTGGCCTCTAGTCAGTTTTCCTTTCAACCTTTGTCTCTTCAGCTACATCTAGCTCAGTCAGGACGCAAAAGCAAAGGTGTTGGGTGACTCTGGTGATAGTAGCTAAATGAAAATAGAAAAGCACAGGAGTTAGCAAGCACATTTAGCAACTGACCCAACCTGAACACAGAATGCTGAAAACACATGTGTGGCTCCCTTCCCACCATTGGACACTGAACCTGGCTTTGCCTCTCAGCTCCAACAAGCCTCACTCTTCTCCATTTCATACCCAGGTAGCATCTGAGATATAACTGCTTGTCTTCTCAAGTAGATTACTTTGTCAGGAAGGAGTGCTTTGACCTCCAGACAGGACACAAAAGTTAAAACTAAAGTGATCATATCAAGATCAAAAGAGAAGTTTGGTTGAGCAGCTGGTTCTCATCCTCCAAAAAATCATAAGTAGGGCAAAAGAAGTTGTTAGCATCTGTAGAGACACAACCAGTGAATGACAGGGCAAAGAGATGCTTGCTCACCCAGTGCTTTCCGAACAAAGAGTGGCCTCCGGGACTCTGGCAGATAAACACCCATGAAGTAGACAGGAACCCCAGAAAGGGCAATTCCAATGCCAATAAGGGAATTGGTGGTATCACTGAAGAGGGGCACAATCACCAGAAACACGGAGCACATGCAGAACACGATGGGAAAGCAGAGGCTCAACTGAAAAGAAGGAGGAGTGAAATATTAAGTAGGGTGGCATGAGGAAACAGGGCATGGCCAAGAAGTCCCCTTGGGGAGAGGGCCCACCCTTCCTACTCTGCACAGAGCCACTAACCTTGAGAGGCCGGGACCGTTCAGGCTCCTTCCAGCGAAGGTAGAGCTGTCCAACAACAGAGAGACCCACAAAGAACCAGTAGCTGAAGCTGAAGTAGTTGATGAGCAGGAAAACATCCTCCACAATGAGGTAGATGAGTGTCATAGTACACTGTCGGAGGAAATGGAGTGGAGAGGGAGAATGACCACTGGCACCACCCCCTCACAAAAGACTACCAGCCAGCAGTCTGTCACATGTTATAGGGCTTCAACAGATTACCACTGCTTCCTAGTGAGCCCCAGCATTGGGCAGGTGCATTCCTCACATTAACCTGCAAAACAGCATCTCTCCCTCTTCTACACCCATATGCTTCCCTCTTATTGCAAGCACTGTGTAACAAGGCAGACTTCTCTCCCCTGCTGATGGGAGACAGGGCGACCCTCAATGCACCAACCTCAACCTGAATCATACTGTGCCCCAGGAGGTGCTTAGACCTGGCATACAGGAGGAAATGGCCTCCAGACCGATCCCATCATCCTAAGACTTTAGACATGAAGAAGAGCAAAATAGGACCAAGAGCAAAATAGATTTAGCTCAGTGGTTCTGGTCCCTGCCTAGCAAGTGCAAGGTCCCTGGTTTGATCTCCAGTAACCATATACAACAATCCCAGGCATGGTAACTCACACCCACCAGCCATCAGAACCACATACCACAACCCTGGGTGTGCTGGCTCATGCCTGTAATCCCAGCACTCAAGAGGCAGAAGCAGGAGGATTGCTGCATTCAAGGCTTGCCTGGGCCAGCCTAACTACAAAGTGAGACCGTATCTCAAAAAAGAAAAATAATAATAGCAAAATGGGTCCATACTCTCTGTGGAGAAATTATAACAGAATTTTTACTCAGGGGAAAGGTTGGGGAGAAATCCTACAGAACAGAGGTCAGGGATCATAATCCTGGGACAAGGATAGATCTGTTTGAACTTTAAGGAAATCAGTTACTCCCTATCTTTTCCAAAAATTATCAACAAAGGATTTGAAACAAAAAGTCTTCTTCAAGAGAGAAGAATAAAGTGGGCTGAGTGTAGCTTGGTGGTAGAGCACTTCCCAGCATGTGCAAAGGCTAGGTTTGATCCCCAGCACCCCCAAAAATACAATCAACCTTTTTTCAAATTTGGCAGTCAGCCCTTTCTCAGGGTCCCTCCTACAGTGCAAATTAAAATCTCTGCCCAGACCTCCCACAGCAGGACATACATTGAACAATAAAGCAGGGATGGGTGTAAAACGCTCAACATGGATCATGGACAGAAGGTCTGGAAGATGCCCCTCACGGGAGCCCACAAAGAATAACCTGCAAAGATAAGAAATATGTTACCAGAGTCCTTGTAGTCAACCACTTAGCCACATTATTCAGACAAATTATGCTCAGAGTCCCAGCAAAAAAGCAGAGGATACTCTCTTGGGTCTATGGATGTCCAGCCTATTACTCATATACTCACAGATATCTTAACTGTCCTCAACCACTGGGACCTCACCACTACCCAGGAAGGCCTCACCCCACTGACACCTCAGGCTGTAAATGATGAAATTCACCATCCTCTAGAGACATTTCCCTTCTCTTCTCTCAGCTACAGATACGTTCCCAATATCCCACAGATGATAAAACCTGCCATCACCTTCTGGCATCCCAATGCATCGCATCAAGGATATTTCCACTCTGCCATCCTACAAATTCACAGAAACATAATGGTTTTTATGGAAAATTATCCAGAGGCTAGGGTTTAGCTTCATAGAAGAGCAGTTGCCTATCATGTGCAAGGTCTGGGCTTCAATCCCCAGAACCGTAGGAAAAAGAAGAAAGAGATGGAAAAAGAAAGGAAAGGAGGGAGAGAAGCAAGGACAGAAGAAAAGAACAGCCATATTTGTTTTGTTTTTTTTTTTGTTTTGGGACAGGGCCTTGCTTTGTAGTTCAGACTGGCCCTGAGCTCACTATGTAGCCTTGGCCAGCCTGGAACTCAGCAATCCTCCTGCCTCTGCCTCCTGAGTGCTGGGATTACAGGCGTGAGCCACCACACCTGGCACTGTGGTCTGTGGTATTGATTGTTGTTGGGCATGAGTCTCCATGCCCAGCATTGTATGTGGTTACCAGGATCGAACTCAGGACCTTGCGCTTGCAAGGCAGGCACTGGAACCACTGAGCTAAATCTCCAGCCCATGTTTCTTTTTTTTTTTTGAGACAGGGTCTCACTTTGTATTCAGGCTGGCCCTGAGCTCACTATGTAGCCCAGGCAAGTCTCCAACTCCGCAATCCTCCTGTCTCTTCTGCTCGAGTGCTGGGATTACAGGCATGAGCCACCATGGCTGGCACTGTGGTATTGATTGCTGGTGGGCGTGAGCCACCACACCCAGCATTGTTGTATGTGGTTACCGGGACCTTGCACTTGCGAGGCAGGCACTGGAACCACTGAGCTAAATCTCAGGCCCTCTTTTTTAGTTTTTTGAGACAGGGTCTCTCTTTGTAGTTCAGGCTGGCTCTGAGCTCACTATGTAGCCCATGCAAGCCCCGAACTCACAGCAATTCTTCTGTCTCTACCTCCTGAGTACTGGGATAGGCATGAGCCACCATGGATGGAAAAGCTGTTTGGAAATAAGGGAAGCTTGGGGAGAGGTGATTTCAAGCAAACATTCACCAAAGAGAAGGACCAGGTGATGAAGCAAGTGGTGAACAAGAGGGAAAGTGCTGAACCCCTATAAAGGTGGACCTGCTCCTTCCTTCCCCTGCAACAATAGGAGGGTAAGTCTCTGCACAGAGGAGGGCAGAAGCCTCCTTTTTTTTTCGGGAGCAATTCTATATAAGTCTGGGGAAAAATCATTTCACAATTAAAATTATGACTAGTCCTAGCTTTCCTACCTACAGGCCAGCAATGGCATGGTAAGACAACTACTTTCACTTTTGGTCCCAGCTAAGTCCTCAGTGGTCCCATGATACTCCAAAGCAAGAATGCACCAGCTGAAGACATCCTAGGACCTTCATCTGCATAATTTCTCTTTGTTCTAAAACTATTGCTGGAATCCACCCTGCTCTCCTACTCATTTGTTACATTTTGTTACTCCAACCAGGTGATTTACACCTATAATCTTAGCACTCAAGAGGCAGAGGCAGGATGAGTTTGAGGCTAGCCTGGGGCTAATAGTTCAGGGCTAGACTCACCCTGACCCCAAAGCGAGACCATGTCTCAAAAAACTAAAAAAACAAAAAAACAAAAATGTTATACTCCAGATGTACTAAATAAAGGTATGGCAACCTCAGGGTCTCCCATCTTTGCTCCACAGAGCAGCATGGATCAGCTTCTTCTCTAAGTCTCATTTCTGTCTATATATATATTAGTAACTTCACCTTGTGCTATTTGGCTCATAGAAGACGAGGACTTAACTGCATAGGCTCTAGTTACATCCCCTTTCCCTGTTCCCTACACTTTTTGATCTGTGTTTTCTGAGAAGTAAGGGACTGAGTCATCCTACTCATAGCATTGGTACCTGGTGCTCATTAATTTCTCAGTTACTTATAGAGTTGCAATAAAACCTATCAGAAGCCTTATTATAAGCCTTATTAACCTACCAGGGCCCTTACTACAAGCTGCTGCCTTCCTTCCTTATATCCTTTACAATCTGTGTTCATGTCACACACAAATGTCTACAGAAAGGCACACACACACAAACACACACACAAACTGTCTACCTATGTGAAGAAGGGAAAAGAGAGGAAGCTCTTATTCCTGGGGCTCCAGAGAACTGAATGTCGCATCTATTATCAGTAAAGCAGAGATACAGTACCTTGATGAAGCAAAGATAGATGCGTTGAGGCCCCCAAAGCAAGACAGGGCTACAGCAATAGGGATGATCCAACTGAACATGCCAAACGTCCGGTCAGCAAATGTCTGGGGGTGAAGCACAGGAGGCACAATCAACTGAGGACAAGGATATCTAAACCTCCTACATCTGTACTCTTAGAATAAACAGACACTACTGAGAAGGCCTGACCTAGACCCATCCCTTTGTCTTCCAGAGTTGCAATGGCCATAGAGACTGGGCCATTCAGGGGGACTAAGTGATAATGTACAAATGAGGATCCCAAGAGACTCACCACTGCTACTGCATCACTGTTAAGGACGTCTGAAATGCTCAGCACTGCGTAATAGGCCACATTGGTCAGGATGTAGATCAGTGTCACAACTGGCATAGAGATTCCAATAGCCAAGGGCAAATTTCTGTCAGGACAAGTAACATAGAGCTGCCTGGAATCAACATGTCCTGGGGATCACAGTTCATCAAGTCTCCACTGAAATTTTCCTAACATTTAACAGTTCATTGGCTTCTAGGTCTCTGAGACAAAACCATCTTTCTCTTGTAGCCTAGGATAGGTTATACATCCTATGCCCCTGGACTCTTTCTACTAAGGAGAGACAGATTTCCCTGTGAAGATAGCTCATAATCAATACTTAATTCTCACCACAGTAGGGCCAGTGAGTTCCACAAGCTTTCATAATCCTGCATCTATGATATCAGGATAAATGCAAAGGTCTTTGGGAACCAGAGGCCAGGCTGGGTCTTCAGATGGCCAGAACCAGCATAGGTTCCACAGAGTGCGAGGTCCTGACACCTCAGCTCCAGCTGGGTCTGCTGCTGCCCACAGAAGACTTCTCCCCTAGGAAGGACTCTGCGGACCCTCCACTGAGGTGAAGGAAAGCCAAGGGCTTTCCCACTTTCACTTACTCCCATCCTAGTCCCCAACCCCTCCTAACTGGAGAGGTGGAGTAGGGAGAAACGGGATGAGAGGCAGAGGGAGAAGGTGTGGTCGGAGGGCAGGTTGCCCACTATCAGCAGGAGTCCCAGCCAAGTTGGGGAATGAGAGTGATCTCGCCTTTACCTTTCTGGGTTTTTGATTTCTTCTGTTACAAAATTAAGGGTGTCCCAACCTGAATAAGAGAAGAGGGCAGAGTACAGGGCAAGAGAGAGGTTTCCCGCATCCCAGAAGGAACCCTTAAAGGCGTCTTGAAAGTGCTCATTGGGTTCTGTGGAGGCAAAATTAGATAGGGGTTCAAGGAGAAGGAAAAGGTCAAAGGAGGAGAGAAGATAAAAAAATAAAAGGGGGAAGACAAGGATGGGCAAGAAAATAAAGAAAAAACAATAGGACAAGGGGAAGAAAAAAATAGTCATTTAATACCAAAAAAACAAGAACCACCAACTCCTTGTACCTTACCCCTCCCCACCATTCCCTCAGGAAAGTTAACATGCTTTATCGGAACTTGACAACAGCAGAAAAACAAATGCATTCTTGGCCACTCTCAGATGTGACAACACTTATTCCAACATTCTAAAGAATTTCTACTTCTGGACCAGGGATGTAGCTCAGTGGTTCCGGAGTCTGCCTTGCAAGCACGAGGTCCCAAATTCAATCCCTGGTACCACATACCACAGTGCTTGGTGTAGTTACTCATGCCCATAATCCCAGCACTTGGGAGGCAGAGGCAGGAGGACTGCTGAGTCCGAGGCTTGCCTGGGCTACATAGTGAGCTCAGGGCCAGCCTGAACTACAAAGTGAGATCCTGTCTCAAAAAACAAATTTCTACTTCCTGCAAGTGACCTCACAGCAGGCTAGAGCTCTTTTACCTTTTTTTCCCCCAAGGTACTTGGCATTAAACCCAGAGCCTTTTTACCATCTATTTAGAGACAGGGTCTCATTAAGCTGCCCAAGTTGGACTCACACTTGTGATACTACTGTTACTCCCTCCTGAAGTGCTGGGACTACAGGCATACACCATCATGCCCAGCTTCCACCTATTTTTTATAATACCACAAGTTGTTTCACATAAAGGATTCACTTTCCATTTAACAATCAGATTTTTCTATAGAAAGTCTTGGGCCACATAACTGTACAATTTAGTTGCTTGGGTTTATTAGTCTCATGAAGAGGACTATACTGCTTTACTTGCAGTAGACGTGAGTACATGAAGCAGGAAATTTCAAGTTATAGAGAAACTGAGCTCTTCTTATCTCATTGAGCCACCTTTATCCTCCAAGAGAATCAAGGCACTTGTCACTCTCCTTAGAGGACTCTGGAGAGTGCAAACCTGAAAGCCCAGGAGGGCAGCACCTAGCTGCCAGGAAACAGACCCTTCTGGACACAACAGGGGTTTTTGTTTGTGTTGTGTTTGGAGGTGGCGGTGGTACTAGGGCACTGAACCCAGAGTCTTCACACTGAACTACTTCCACAGCCCTTTTTATTTTTTTTATTAACAGGCAGAGTTTCATTAAGTTGGTAACTTGCCTAGGCTGGACTGATACTTGTGATCTTCCTACCTCAGCCTCACAAAGTTCAGGGATTACAGGTGTGTGCCATTATGCCTGGCTTAGACCCAGCTCTCCAATGTCAAAAAAGGGCTGGGTGTACAGCAAGAAAAGGGAAAATAGAGACCCCAGAGTCAGGGTGTTAGAGTGTTAGTCACTGGACAGAGCAATGGTTTCCTGAGGCACAGATCCTAGACAATTCCTCGACAAGCCAAGACTCCAGGGACATCCAGATGGCTGGCTGTACCTACTCAGCATGAGTACACAAAGGTCCTAGACCACCTGCCCAAGAATCACACAAAGCACTTTGCTAAAGCACAGCTTTGGCTTGGGGGTATAACTCAGTGGCAAAGTGTTTGCCTGGCAAGAGTGAGGCCCTGGCTTCAATCCCCAGCACCTCAGCCTTTTAGACTCAAATAAACCACAGTGTAATCCAATAAGTCTCACCTTCTTAGGTGATTATGAACACATTTTGAATGAGGGACATGCCTGTGGCTAAAGAATATCTAGGATTCTTTAATGACTCTACCCTTACTACAGTCTGCTCTGACCCAGGAATAAAAAGTGTCTTGAAAGCCAATATGCTGAAAAGACACTACCAATTTCCCAATATTCTAGTATTTTGTTGAGCCGACTTTGGAAGGGAATGCTGAATCTGAGACCAGATGTAAGACAAACTATATCATAATCACCCATTTCTACACTTCACCTCCCTACAGCGCGCGTGCACGCGCGCGCGCGTGCGCGTGCGCACACACACACACACACACACACACACACACACACACACACACACACACACAGACCCTGCCACCCTATGGGAGGGTCAAGGGGTCAAGTCTTCCTACTTGTTCCTGGCAGTCACAGACTAAAGCCAAGAGCCACTGTAACCCCTAGATCACTTCTGCAACCCAATTATGACCCAAGTTTCAAGAGCTTCTAAGCCCTTGACTGGCTTCCTACAATAATTCCAGCTACCACAAAAGGAAAGGTCCCTTGAGAGAGGGCCTGACATGCCTAGTTAGCCATGTATCCCAGAAAGATTCACGGCCATCTCTCATACTCACTGCTACATTCCAACATATACACAGGAAGATCTAAGCAGTAAGCCAGTGAAATCCCCGCAGCTTCCTCAGAAAATCAGATTAACTCTTGGGGATATCCACCCTGCTTCCCACCTTGGGCCCCTCTTACCCTGGCACAGTTTAACAACGCCCATGATAATGATGGCAATGAGCGCCAGGACCTTGGCATACGTGAACATGTCCTGTACTCGTGTGCCCCACTTGACATAGGCACAGTTCACAAAAGTCAGCAGACCTAGAAGGAAAACCATAAAGTCACCAGCAGGCTTCAGCTGAGGGCACAGAGTCCATCTGCATATAGAAAACACCACTTCTGCCCTTTCTACCTCAGTTAGAGGGAATAATAGACCAGTGAGAACCACACACAAAAAAATCTGCTGGAGCTGATAGCGCTCATGAATATCCTAACGCTAATGATGTTCAAAAATATAAAGGCATGCCTAAACATCTTCCTACATTCTGATGGTCAGAGCCATTTTTGGAAATTCTTTTGGAAAGACCTCAAAATGACTGACCTCACTTCACTCATTTTTCCATATCTATACACCCCAGATTCCAAACTCCAACAGGTAAAGACCAGGCCAGGGATTTAGCTTAGTGGTTCCAGCACCTGTCTTGCAAGCACAAAATCCTGAATTTGGTACCACATGCCACAATGCTGGGTGTGGTGTCTCCTGTAATCCCAGCAATCAAGTACCACATACCATAGTGCTGGGCAGGGTGGCTCACGCCTGTAATCCCAGCATTCAGGAGATAGCTGCAGGAGGATTGCTGTGAATTCAAGGCTTGGTGGGCTACACAGTGAGATCAGGGCCAGCCTGAACTACAAAGTAAGACTGTGTCTAAAAAAAAAAAAAAAAAAAAAAAGCACAAGACCTCTCTATGGTCATATCAGACAGAGGAGAAAAGAAATAGCCATAAAGCCAAGTATGGTAGTACATGCCTGGAACTCCAGCACTCTAGGAGGCTGAGGCAGGAAGACTTAAAGTTCAACTCCAGCTTTGGTAACTTAGTGATTCAGGCAGATCTGAAGTCTCAAAATAAAAAGTTAACAAAGGTCTGGTGATGAAGTAAGTGTAGTGTGAAGGCAGTACCACATGGGAGTAGGGAGTGGGAGAAACAAAATGGAGAGGAATGAATGAGGTAAATCTGAATGGTTGTAGCAGGACACGTAGGAACTAGAAAGGCAATATTTTGTGTATAAATGTAAAAAAAAAAGTCAATTATATACCTTAAAATTTTATAAATATCTTCCCAAATCAATTCTCCCAAATGCAGATACACCAATTCACATTTTACAGCTGAAGAAACAAGACTGAAAGAAGATAACTACCAGGGTTTTTGTTTGTTTTATTGAGACAGAGTCTTGCTTTGTAGTTCAGGCTGGCCCTGAGCTCACTATGTAGCCCCGGGAAGCCTTGAACTCAGCAAGCCTCCTGCCTCTGCCTCCCAAGTGCTGGGATTACAGGCATGAGCCACCATGCTCAGCATTGTGGTGTGTGGTACTGATTGCTGGTGGGTGTGAATCACCACACCCAGTATTGTTGTATGTGGTTACCGAATCAAACTCAGGACCTTGTGCTTGCTAGGCAGGAACCATTATTTATTTATTTATTTATTTTTGCTTTTTGAGACAGGATCTAGCTTTTGTAGTTCAGGCTGGTCCTGAGCTCACTATGTAGTCCAGGCAAGCCGCCGCGAACTCAGCAATCCTCCTGCCTCTGCCTCCTGAGTGCTGGGATTACAGGCGTGAGCCACCACATCTGGCATTGTGGTATGCAGTGTTGATTGTTGGTGGGCGTGTCTCCACGCCCAGCATTATATGTGGTTACCGGGATCGAACTCAGGACCTTGCGCTTGCGAGACAGGCGCCAGAACCACTGAGCTAACCCTCCGGCCCCCATTTTTTATTTTGAGACAGGATCTAGCTAATGTGCCCAGGATGCTACATCACTAGTCCTTCCTTATTTTTTGTTTTGAAACAGGATTTTAGGTTTTACTAAGTTGCTAAATTGCTGAGACTGGGGTCAAACTTGCAATCCTCCCAAGTACTAAGATTGCAGGTATGTACCACCATGCCCACCAAGGTCCTAGTACCTCACTCCATAAAAAGTATGCTTTAATCCATAGGGATCAAAGGTTGAGGCTTGCAAAGAAGAAACAGTGATACCTCTAACTGTCCTAAGCCTCCAGAGAACTTTATGGAGAACTCATGTTATCACAAGTCTTTTGGAGGCTCCCAAAAAATAAGAGAGGCTGGGCGTGGTGGCTCATGCCTGTAATCTCAGCACTTGTGAGGCAGAGGCAGGAGGATTGCTGTGAGTTCAAGGCTTGCCTGGGCTACATAGTACATAGTGAGCTCAGGGCCAGCCTGAACTACAAAAGTAAGACCCTATCTAAAAAAAAAGGAAGGGGCCAGCTTTATTTGAAGGTTTTCACAGGGGCCAGGCACTGAGCCAGATGATGGAAATGGGTATTGCTAGTGCAGATAGCAGTGGAAGAGGGAAAGACAATTCTTTCGTGTATATATGGGATATGAATAAGAAAACGCATGCCTGTAATCCTAGCTACTGACAGGCTGAGGCAGGAGAATCCCAGCCTGGGTAATTTAGCAAGACCATGTCTCAAAAAACAAAGCCAGGCATGGTGGCCCATGTCTATAATCTTGGCACTCAAAGGGCTGAAGCAGGAAGATCAACCCAAGTTTGCCGCCAGCAGGCTACATAATGAGTCAAAGGACAACCTGAACTAAACAGCCACACTCTGTCTCAAAAACAGTCAGGGGACCGGGTGTGGTGGCTCATGCCTGTAATCCCAGCGCTCGGGAGGTAGAGACAGGAGGATTGCTGAGTTCAAGGCTTGCCTGGGCTACACAGTGAGCTCAGGGCCAGCCTGAACTACAAAGCAAGACCCTGCCTCAAAAACAAAAAAAAAATGTCAGGGCCAGGAATTTAGTTTAGTGGTTCCGGTATCTGCCTGGCAAGTACAAGGTCCCCAGTTCAATCCTGGGTACCAGACATCACAATGCCAGGCATAGTGGCTCACACCTGTAATCCCAGCACTCAGGAGGCAGAGGCAGGAGGATTGCTGTGAGTTCAAGGGTTGCCTGGGCTATACAGTGAGCTCAGGGCCAGCCTGAACTACAAAGCAAGACCCTGTCCCAGGAAAAAAAAAAAAAGACAAACAAAATTAATTAATTAACTAATTAAATATAAAGGTCTGAACAGGTAGCTTAGTGGTAGAATGTTTGCTTAGCATGTGTGAAGCCCTGGGTTCAATTACAGTACCGCATCAACCTCCACTAGACTATTTCCACCACTCTCAGCTGGACTCTTCTTATTTATGCCAGATATACATACAAAGAAGTTCTCAAATTCCAAGTTTAAACCCAGCCTGGGAAACTTAGTGAGACACTGTCTAAAGACAAAAAAAAAGAAAAAGTTTTAAAACGTTGGAGACACCAGCTTAGTGTGAAAGCCCTGAGTTCAATCCCCAGTTATAGGGAAAAAAAGGGGAGAGAAAGAAACATTCTGCTGTCCTCCTCCTCCTAACAACACCCACTTTCAGTGTCTATCTTAGCCCCTACTCTCTCTCAAATCCTTCTCCAAATTTAGCAGCCAGTGTCCCAAGTTCCCACTCCCCTGAATCGTACAGCATTCCCACTTTGCAGAGCAGTAGTGTCTAATACTATGGTTCTGTGGATACCCGTCTCAAGTAGGTGTCTCCCTCAGGTGTCTGGGTCTTGTTTTCCACAGATCACAAATTCTCAAAAGGCAACAAAAGTACAGTGTGCATGTAAGCTCACTGCCAAGCAAAGAAGGGAACTGATGAATTTAGGATGAAATCAAAGTGGTGATAGCTTTCACTTAATACCCAACTGTCTGGGACAAGGAAATTGCCACAAGATGGAACTTCCTCTACTCTAAAGGAGACCAGCACCAGGACCAGCTGTGAAAGAAACCAGAGTGGCCTTCACAGTCTTCAAGAGCTTTATTCAATACATTGGCAAATAGCACAGGTGCTCACTAGTCAGTCCTACGAGGAGGTGGCAGCACAGTGGTCAAGGGAGAAGAAAGAAGAAACCCAAAAGAATGCATGCTACTAATTTCTGTATGGACTAAGCCAACCCAGATTGTTAACAGCCACCTGTGTCCTCTGTTCAGTACAGTAAGCTATTCTGAGGTACTTTTCCAGTTCAGTCTTTTCTTAGGAATTGCTCTCCTTCCTGTATGATGGATCAATCCAGACCCTAGACCAAAAGCCAGGCCGATTAGATTGTCTCTGCCAGGAAAGTAGAGCTGAATTACAAGAGATCAAATTAATCTAATAGTGGAAGGCTACCCCAAAGTCAGAAGACAAAGCAAGTTAAAGAACACACGAATCCTTAGTAATAGGAGCAGAAAACACAAATAAGCAGAGGAAGGAAGTAGGATGACAAAAGAATCATAAATGAGAGAAAAATCTTTGGGAAAAAGACTGGCAAGGATAATATGATACCAAGAAGATAGACAAGAAGGGAGGAGAGAGGCAGGGGCCAGAGAGAAAAAGAAAAGGATAGAGAACAGGACACATGGAGAGAGACAAAAAGATGGACCTCAACAGGGACAGAAAAGACTAATATTTTGGTTGTGGCTACCCCCAAATGCAGATGAGAGCGATGCACCCCTCACCTCACTCTGTCAGGCACTGGTCCTACTTTCACTCCTCCTTCTCTCCCTCTGACTGCAAATTTTCTGAAGATTTATTCCTCTCTGCACTCAAGGAAATATGGCACACAATGGAAATTCAATGATGTGTGCTGACCTAATGAATGAAAGCTGCTACTCATGGAAGTCCCTGTGGGGCCTGATCCATAAGACCAGCTGAAAGGATACAAAAGCACCTGGCTGGTGGGTGAGGCTGCCTCTGAGAAGTAAGACAAAAGATCTGGATCTGGAGAGGGAGGGAGGCTTTGTCCACTGTATATACCTTTATTAAACTTAACTTAATCACCCTGGACATATTCTTCTTTCTCAATAATAGTAGTAACAGAAGGCGAAGCTAGGGGCACAGCAACATGATCAGGTGCCAGCCTAAACTACAAAGTGAGATCCTGTCTCAAAAGAGTAAAACAAAAGACCTCAGAAAGTGTGAGAGCCCTTGTTTGTGACAGTGAGAGAGGAAGGAACTCCACCCCCACAAAGCAGTTTTGAAGCTGTCTTACCAGCCCACTTGGCCCACCTTTAACATTTGAGAGAAATAAACTTCAACGCTTCAACCATGTGACTTTAGGTTTGTGTGAGACCTAACTTGACATAAAAACAGACATTTTGTTACAAACCTCCACTTTGTATGCTGTAACCTCCCTGTGAACCTGGTACTTGTCTCCCTCGGAACTGTCCGCCCAGTCGACTTGATGCACAAAGCCCAGATTACATGTTTTTAAAACATACCATTCTATAGTAACCATTGATCTAATCATTGCTATTTGCTTCTGTAATGATTCGCTTCTGCACTTTAACAATAGAATGCTCTAATCACTTCTACACAGAAACCTCTTGGTAACAGGTGGGGAGGTAAATTTTGCCTTTAAATACTGTGTGTTAGTCTAAGTGAGTGCCTTCCTCCTATGGAGGGATAGCGCCCAGCTGAGAAATAAGCTCCTGGTTGAACTTGAAGATCATGTTGTGTCCTGAGAGACTGTCTCCGTAGGACTTGGGCACAACAAGGGCTCAAGAGACCTCAAGTCCCTCAGGTGTTGGGTCCTGGCCTGTAAAATAAAGCTCCTGATTGGAACTTTAATATTATATCAAGTCCCTGTTGATTATTACTTGGGTAGGCATAACAGAAGTGACCTTTAGCAAACTGAGATCCGGGAAGCAGGGACTACTTCCTAGGAACTATGTGAAATATATATGACTTTTTTCTTTGGGATCAGGGATGTAGCTCAGCAGCACAGCACCTACCTGGCAAGCATGAGGCCCTAAGTTTGATTCCTAAGTACCAAAATAAATAAATTCATTTGTGTTTTTTGAATAGGGTCACATTATGTTTTGTTTTGAGTTATTTTGGTGGCCAGGGATCAAACGCAGACTTTGTACTTGCCAGGCAGGTACAATGCCACTGAGCTACATCCCAGGCCACAAGGTCGGTCACACTCTGTAGAGACAGGTTTTAAACTCACTGTGTAGGGGCCAGAGATGTAGCTCAGTGGTTCTAGCACCTGCTTAGCAAGTGCAAGGTCCTGAGTTAGATCCTGGTAACCACATACAACAATACCAGGCATGGTGACTCAGGCCCATCAGTAATCAATACCACAATTCCACAGTGCCAAGCATGGTTGCTCATGCCTGTAATCCCAGCACTCAGGAGGCAGAGGCAAGAAGCTTGCTGAGTTCGAGGCTTGCCTGGGCTACATAGTGAACTCAAGGCCAGATTGAACTACAAAGTGAGACCCTGTTTCAAAACAAAAGATATTCAGGGACCACTGGGCGTTTCTTCTCTCCAGTCTCATCATCTGTAGCAGGCTCCTTCCCCTTCCTTCTCTCCCTCATTGTAAACCCTAGCAAACTAACACTCAGGAGAACAGAATTTCATCTCCAGAATGCCATTATATCAGTATGACATCTTCAAGGTAAATACTTTCCAGTGATATGTCTGGAGGATGAGGCAGGAGAACTGCCTCAAGTTCAAGGCCAGTCTAGGCTACACTGTGAGTTCAAGGCCAGCTCACTCCTGTCTGAAAAACACTAATCAAGTGCTTTGGATTATAAGTGAAGCAAATTATTCTCACAAACCAAGGTTTTACTATACTCTTACAATACTGGGCATCCTGGTTACCAAGAATACTGCTGGCCCCCAGCCACAGAAAATACATTACCTCAAAATCATTATTTCTTGTAAGTAGGTAAGATCCACAACCTTACTGAGTTCACTGGGCATCCTGAGGCTCTACTCCATAAGAGAAAACTCCAAGGCTACAACATACATATGAAGAGTATACCTTTAGGACCCTTTGGACCAGGTAAGTCTTCATCATGCTGGGCTGTTTTGCGGATGGCAAGATCTTCAGTAGCATCCCTGACCTGTACCCACTAGACGTCAACAGCACTACCTCCCAGTAGTATATCAACCAAAATACCTCCAGACATTGCCAAATTTCCCCAGCGAGACAAATTCACATCCAGTTGAGACCCAGTACTATAGGATAATAAGTATCTAAGACAGTCTGAAATCCCCAAATAGCTGCTTGAATCTCCCTACTTGTGTAACTTGAGAGTGGGGTGAGGAAGGGTATAGCCAGAAAGCCAGGATCTGAAGCACCAATTCTTCAGTGGCCAAGAAAGTAATACAAATAGGAAAGACAAGAAGGTCTGGGTATAGAACTAGAGGAAGCAGAGGTAATTGTAACAGACTGGGAAGATATGCTCCATGTAAATGGAGTAACAGTATAGGGAAAACGGTCCTCTGAACCCTACCCAAAGTAACTCCATTTTAGCCTGGCAGGGTAGTGTGAGTCTATAAGCCAATCACTTGAGAGACTGAAACAAGGCCAGCCTGGGCTACAAAGTGAGTTCAAGGTCAGCCTGGGCTACTCAGTGAGTTCAAGGTCAGCCTGGAGTATATAGTGAGAACCTGTTTCAAAAACTAAAACAATAGGGCCGGAGGGTTAGCTCAGTGGTTCCGGTGCCTGCCTCGCAAGTGCAAGGACCTGAGTTCGATCCCTGGTAACCACATATAATGCTGGGTGTGGAGACACGCCCACCAACAATCAACACCGCATACTACAATGCTGGACGTGGTGGCTCACGCCTGTAATCCCAGCACTC
>PVIC010028721.1:10034-23123 GCA_004025085.1 Thryonomys swinderianus
TTTTTTTTTTTTTGAGACAGAGTCTTGCTTTGTAGTTCAGGCTGGCCCTCAGCTCACTATGTAGCCCAGGCTAGCCTCAGACTCAGCAATCCTCTTGTCTCTGCCTCCCAAGTACTGGGATGACAGGCATGAGCCACCACGCCCAGCACTGTGGTATGTGGTACTGATTGCTGGTGGGCGTGAGTCGCCACGCCCAGCATTGTATGTGGTTACCAGGGATCGAACTCTGGACCTTGTGCTTGCGAGGCAGGCATTGGGACCACTGAGCTAAATCTCTGGCTCAATTTCATTTTTAAATGTGTCAGCGTTGGGAGGTTTTGTATGATCAGATATACTAGTATTTTTTAAATGACTAATGAAGACATGATGTTCCAAAATCATGGATGAATAAGAAGATCCATTGAGGACCAGAGATTTAGCTCAGTGGTTCCACTACTTGCCTAGCAAGCGCAACATCCCTGGTTTAATCCCAGGTAACCACATACCCCAATACTGGGTATGATGGGTCATGCCCACCGCCAGTCAGTACCACATACCACAAATGCTGGTCTTGGTGGCTCAAGCCTGTAAGTAATCCCAGCCCTGGGGAGGCAGAGGCAGGAGGATTGCTGAGTTGGAGGCTTGCCTGAACTACCTAGTGGGTTCAGGGCCAGCCTGAACTACAAAGCAAGACCCTGTCTCAAAAACAAAAAACAAAAAAAAAAGAAGATCCATTGAAAATGCAATATAGGCCAATGGATATTAACAAAATATGAAAAGTCTATTTATATTTGTTACAGTAGAACCAGCTACTAGCTACCACATGTGTTTCAGTGTAGTATCAAAGAACATCCACAATTGTATGGAAAAACTATCATAGTACTCCTACCCATGTAAAGCCAGCGAGTCTGTGTATTTTAACTAACATATCAAATTGGTTGCAGAAGTAAATATGAGAATCTGGCCATCTTCTAAGCCAAAATTTAAGGACGTTTACAAAAGTGTAAAGCAATGTTACTCTTCTAAATTTTTTATTTTGGAAAAAATAGTGTATTTTTCATAGAAAATAATATTGATGTTACTATGTAATAGGGCTATCATTTAAAATTTTTAACTTAATTTCTACTTTTAATAAGGTAAATACTAACATATATTCCTACTTAAGCAAAAGCTCTTTGGGGGAATAAGAGATGGAGGAAGTCAGCAGTAAAAGGAGATTGGAAAAGGAAATGAATTGAAGGGGGAAAAATAACAAAAGTAGAGCTTCTGCAAATCTGAGGGTTGCCATGAGTTGGAAGGAGCAGGGGGCAGAGTGTAGGGGATGAAGAAAAAGAGAGAGAGACAGAGACTGAGAGAGAAGCAAGATGGTTTACATTTAGAAATGATGTATTTTGGGCTGAGGAGATAGCTAAGTGGTAGAGTTCTTGCCTAACCTGTACAGGACTCTAAATTAATCCCTAGCACTACACCCCTAAAAAAATCTTGCTCAAATGAGCTTATTCAAGGAATTGAATGTTGTTTTACCATTCAAAACTTTTCCAGTGTTTCAAAATAGCTAGTAAAGAGGATTTTGAATGTTTCCACACAAAGAAATGCTGTGTGTCTGAGATGGTAGATATATAAACCAGTTACTTGAATCTCATTATTTTATGTGTTGTAATATATTGTATACATGTATTGAAATGCTGCACTATATCCATAAACATGCATCTACATGTTTGAAAATGTATATATTTTAATAAAAATTAATGACTCATTAATAAAAAAGTGATCTCTACATGAGGTGCAAAAGCATAAGATGAAGTTGAATGCACAGTATGATTAAAAAACAAATAAGAACAACAAAATCCTCTTAGCCTGCTTCCTATAGGGATGGAAGTAAATTAATGTAATGAGTAAAATGTAGGAAATCTTATAGCAAACCATACAATTAATGGTATAATGCTGAAAGTATTCTTTCTGGATGCAGGAACAGACCCTGAAGATGTACTATCACTGTTCCCTTTCAACACATCTAGAGTTCCTAGTCACAGCATTAAGACAAGAAAATTAATGAAAATGTTTTAAAGTTAGGGAAAGAACTAAAATTTATAGATGACTTGAATCTACATGAATAATGTCTTGATTCTCTATCAGTTTTTTGTTGTTGTTGTTGTTGTTGTTGTTGTTTTTTTGAGACAGGGTTTTGCTTTGTAGTTCAAGCTGGCCCTAAACTATGCAGATCAGGCAAGCCTTGAACTCAGGATAGTCCTCCTACCTCTGCCTCCCTGAGTGTTAGAATTACAAATGTGAGCCACCATGCCCAGCTAATGTTTTGGTTTCTGTAGTTTATACTGACAGATAGTATTCTCATTTTGACTTTCCTCTGTTCACCCTTAGAGTGTAGTGATCCTTTTAGTGTATGAAAGTACTTTATCATTTCTCAAGTATGGTAGCACAGATCTTACTTCTGTTGTTACACTGCTTTCTCTGCAGGTCCTATCTGACTCCTGTACGGGATGAGGAAGCTGAGTCATTACGGAAAGCACGCTCCAGACAGGCTCGGCAGACTCGGAGGTCCACTCAAGTATGACATTTGTTTAATGTTCTTTTGTCTGTCTGCCTTTTCATTACAGGCACATTTTTAGTAACATGAGTGTCTTATTTCAGTCACTTTATTAACAACTTACCATGTTAAATTTTATCTAATACAACCAACTGAATTTATATCTGCATTAATCTACCCTCATCTCCACTCCTGTAGAGTTAGAACAAGACTGATCATTCCATTTGTACATAAGAACTTCAAGAATCCCCCGACCCTTCTCTACTTTACAGACTTCTAAGGGAAGACAGTTAAGCAGTTAATTTCATAGTAGCAGCCATTCTTTGTGGAGTTAGATGAAATCTCAGAGTTATTTTCATCTGCATCTCTCAAATGACCAGTGATGTTTGAGCATTTCTTCATATGCTTCGTGGCTGTTTTTACTTCTGAAAAGTGTCTGTTCATTTCAGATGCCCATTTTTGGATTGGGTCATTAAATTTAGGGGTACTGGTTTTTTTTTTTTTCTTTTTCTTTTTTGAGACAGGGTCTCGCTTTGTAGTTCAGGCTGGCTCTGAGCTCACTATGTAGCCCAGGCAAGCCTCGAACTCAGCAATCCTCCTTTCTCTGCCTCCTGAGTGCTGGGATTACAGGTGTGAGCCACCAGGCCCAGCACTGTGGTATGTAGTATTGATTGCCGGTGAGTATGAGTCTCCACACCCAGCATTGTATGTGGTTACCAGGGATTGAACTCAGGACCTTGTGCTTGCGAGGCAGGTGCCAGAACCCCAGAGCTAACCCTCTGGCCCAGGGGTACTGATTTTTTAAGCCCTTTCTGTATTCTAGATAGTAGCCCTTTGTCTGAGAAAACATTTTCTCCAATATTGTTGGTTGTCTTTTCAGTCTGCCAGTGGTTTCTTTTGCTGTGCAGAAGCTTTTTTATAGGGTGAAATACCATTTGTTGATTCCTTCTGCTAATTTTCATGCAATGGAGGTTTTGTTTATAAAATTGTTCCCTAAGCCATGTCTCCAAGTGTTCTACCTAACCTGTTCTGCAGCAAGTTTGGTGTTCCTGTTTTAATATTTAGATCTCTAATCCACTTTGATTTTAGTTTAGTACATGGTGAAAGAGATAGGTCTGCCTTTAGTCTTTGGCAGGTTAAAGCCCAGTTTTTCCAGCACCATTTGTTAAAAAGGCTGTCTTTCCTCCATTGAGGATATTTGGCTCCTTTGTCAAAGATGAGGTGGCTTAGTGTATCTGGAATTGTTTCTGGATCTTCTAAGCTATTCCACAGGTCCTCGGGACTGTTACTTTGCCCAGTACCATGCAGTTTTTATCACAATATCTTTGTAGTATAGTTTCAAGTTGGGGACTGTGATACACCACACCGCCATGTCCTTGTTTCCTAAAATCAGTGTTTCTGTTATTAAAATAATAGCCATTCTACAGGTTGTGAAATACAAACCAACTGTATTTTTGTTAATCATCTTTCTTCCCTGCGTATAATAAATTTTCAATACGTTTTTATTGAATAAATACAAATGATGAGCAAATGGTAGAAGAATATAAACTAGTCTGAAATAATTTCAATTTTATTTATGAAAGAATAGGGGAAGATAAGGAAATTATCTGATGAGGACCACAGATTGAAGGTAGAGAAGACTGGGACATGTAAGTGCCTTGTAGGGAAAGGTCCACTAGAGAGAGGAGTAAAAGTCCACGTTGAAACTTGAAGGTTCTTAGAACTCTTTGAAATGTATAGATTACTTTCTAAACATTTTATTAAAACCTTTATAAAATTCTCTGAGGTACTCATGACCCCTGAAAGAAGCATCTTTGTGGACTCCAAAGTCCTTGCATGGTATGAGATCCTTTGTGACCTACCTTCACCTTCTTTCCAAAATTCAGTAATCTTTGTTCTGTTTTCACTCCCACAACTTCCCCTTTGCTAAATTACCTACTGGTATTGGATTAGCCCTGGCCTCTCTGTTTCAATGAGCCTGTAGTGCCTTTTCTCCCTTCCTTCTACCCAAGCTTTGGGTGTTTTGTTTTATTTTTGGTATGTGTTTTTTTATTTTCTCTGCATAACAATTGTTGGACATACCTCTGTATATTTCTGTGTTTCCGTCTTACATTGTAAAATTCATTAGTTCATATTTTTATTACATAGTGATAGCATTTGTCATGGAGAGTTGGTACATGTATGTAACACATCTGAGTTCTTTTTTTCATCCCCTTCCCTTCCTATTCTCCCTTCTTCTTCCAACTCTTGGTCACCTTCCCATTTGAAAAAGCTTTCTTTCCATTCTTATGTCCACTTCATTCTTCCTGTATCTTTTCTTCTCTTTCCCATTTGAAAAGAACTCACTACTTCCTATTATCTTTTATTTTTTTCTTTATTTATATTGAGTTTCTTATATAAAAGAAACCATGCAATATTTAAGCTTATGCATCTTATTTATTTCACTTACTATGGTCTCACAGTGTATCCATTTACCTCCACATGCCTCAAGTTTATCCTACTGTATGGCAGAGTATTACTCCATTGAGCATGATTATCACATTTTCTTTATCCATTCTTCTGTTAGTGGATATTTTGACTGCTTCCAAAATTTAGCTATTGTAAAGTTGTGATGCTATAAATATAGTTGTGCATGTATCACTGTAATATAATGACTTTAATTCTTTGGGGAAGATATCTGGAATTGGAAAAGGTTGATTCAATGGGATTTCTAATTTTAGTGTTTTGAAGTCTCCCTACTGACTTCCATAGTGGTTCTACTAGTTTATAGTCCCCCTATTCACATAAAATGGTTCCGTTTTCCCTGAACCCTTGCCAGCATTTATTATTTGAATTCTTGATTATGGCCATTCTTTCTGTAGTAAAGTAGTATTTCATGTTTTTGTTTTGTTTTGTTTTGTTTTGTTTTGTTTTTGAGACAGGGTCTCGCTTTGTAGTTCAGGCTGGCCCTGAGCTCATTATGTAGCTCAGGCAAGCCTTGAACTCAGCAATCCCCCTGCCTCTGCCTCCTGAGTGCTGGGATTACAGATGTGAGCCACCACACCTGGCACTGTGGTGCGTGGTATTGATTGCTGGTGGGTGTGGGTCACCACGCCCAACATTGTATGTGGTTACCGGGATTGAACTCAGGACCTTGTGTTTGTGAGGCAGGCGCCAGAACCACTGAGCTAAATCTCCGACCCAGTATTTCATGTTTTAATTTGCACTTCTATAATGTCAGCAGTGTTGACTATTTTTCATATATTTATAGCCATTTGTGTACTTACTTGTGTCAATTTCAGTTGCTCATTATTTATTGGTTCTTTCATGGGGAGGGGTCTAATTTTTTAAAAGTTCTTTGTATTTCTAGTTCTCTGTATTTCTTCTGTCCACAGAATAGCTGGAAAATATTTTTCTCCCATTCTATAAGTTGTCTCTTCAATCTGTTGGTTATTTTGCTATGCAGAGGCTTTTTAATTTGAGATGATCCCATTTGTTGATTGTCAGTATTAGTTCTATGCCTGTGTCTTCAAGAGTTTTACCTATTTTGTTTTCCAGCAGGTTAAGTATTTATACTTTAACATTTAACATTTTTATTTTAGCTTAGTACATGATGAGATATATGAGTTTAGGTCAATCTTCAAAGTGTAAATATCCAGTTTTCCCACCACCATTTATTTTTTTTCCCCAATACCATTTACTAAAGAAGTTATCTTTTCTTCAGTGTACACTGAGTTAGTACATATGTAACACATCTGAATTGTTTTTTTTTTTTTTGTCTTCTACCCTTTTTTGTCAATGATCTATTGAATATACCTGGGGTTGTTTCCACTTCCTTTATTCTGTTTCACTAATCCACACTTCTCTTTTTTTTGCTAGTACCATGCTGTTTCTATCATGATAGCTTTGCAGCACAATTTGGAGTCTGGAATAATATCTCCTGCTTTCCCCTTGTTTCCAGATTTGCTTTTGCTATTTGAGGTCTCTTCTTTTTCCATAGGAATTTTAGAATTGTTTTCTCTATTTCTGTGAAGGAGACTTTTGGTATATTGATTGGTATTACATTAAATCTTTTTGAGTCTGAAGTATGGCCATTTTTACTATATAGATCTATCCGAGGAATAGGGGATATCTTTCCATTTTTAAAAAATATTCTCCTTGAGCTCCTTTTTCAGAGTACTATTAATTTTCATGGTAGAAGTCTTTCACTTCTTTGGCTAGATTAATTATTAAGTATTTGATTTTTCTGGATGCTATTGTGAATGGTATTGCTTTCCTAATTTTTGTCTCAGTGAGGTTATTATTCACAGGAGTGCTGTTGGTCTTTGAGTGCTGACTTTGTATCTTGCTATGCTACTGAATTTTGTTTCTAAGTGTAGTAGTGTTTTGGTGAAGTTTGGGGTCTTCTATAGAGGACCATATGTTTGCAAGTAATGGTAATTTAATTTCCTTTCCTGTTCATATCCTTTTTATTTCTTTCTCTTGTCTGATTGTTCTGGCTAGTATTGTAAGAAGTTTTATTAAATAGGAATGATAGCAGAAATCCTTGTCTTATTCCTGATTGTAGAAAAAAAAAATTTCAGCTCTTCATTTAATATGATGTAATAGATTTGTCATATGTGGCTTATATTGAAATAAGATCTTTCTATACCTGTTTTCTCCAGAAATTTTATCATGAATGAATGTTGAGTTTGCCAAAGGTTTTTTCTGTGTCCATTGAGTGATTATATAGTTTTGTCATTGCTTCTTTTATGTGATGGATTATATTTATTGATTTACAAATGTCAAACCATCCTTGCATTCCTCGGCTGATCCTACTTAGTTATGGTTTGTGATCTTTTTGAACATTTCTCACATTCTATTTTCCATTATCTTATTGAGGACTTCTGCATTGGCCTGTAGTTCTCTTTTTTGTTGGATTCTTGTCCAGTTTTGGAACCAAGGTGATGCTATCTTCCAGGAATGACTTCGGGATTTTGATTTTATCAGTTTGAGGAGTATTGGCATTAAATCTTCTCTGAAGTTCTTGTAGCATTTGGCAATGAATCCATCAGGTCTTAGGCTTTTTTTTTTTTTTTTTTGGGCTGGTAATTTTTATTACCACTTCAACATTACTGTGTGTTGTGGAATTATTCACAATTTTTAAGTCTTCTTAGTTCCATTTTGGCAACTTATATCTACCTGGGAATATCTCCATTTCTTCTGAGTTCTCCAATTTATTGGCATACAGCTCTGTGAAGTAGTTGCTAATAATCTTCTGGATTTCAAGTGCCTGCTGTGATTTCACCTTTTTAATTTCTAATTGCACTGACTTGTGTCTTTCCTTTTTTTTAGGGGTTTGGCTATTTCATTTGTTTTTTGAAAAACTAGCTTGTCACTGATTCTATTATTTTGTTTTAGTCTCCATTTTACTGATTTTTGCTCTGAGTTTAATAATTTCCTTCCTTGTACTAGCTCTGGATTTGGATTGTTCTAGTTTTTAGGACCTTGAGGTGCATTATTAAGTTATTTAATTGAGCTCATTCTGTTTTTCTGATGGGGGCATTCACTGCTATAAGCTTACCTCTTAGGACTGTTTTCACTGTGCCTTTTTGGTTCTGGTATGTTGGATGCCACTGTCATTTCTTTCCAGGAACTGATTTCTTCTGTGACTCAGTTTATTCAAAAGAGTATTGTTTAATTTCCATGTGTTTGTATAGACTCTTTGATTTCTTTTGCTATTAATTTTTAATGATTTCACTATGATCTGGTAGTATGCATGGGATAATTTTGATTCTTTTACATTTACTTAAACATGCTTTATGGACTAGTATGGGTTTCGTGCTGGAGAATATCCCATGCACTATTGAGAAGAATATGTATTCAGTTGTTGTTGGGTGAAATAGTTGAAGTTAACCATTTGTTAAAGTTTGGCTCAACTCATATTTCTTAGTTGATTTTTTTTTAATCTGGTTATCTGTCAGTGGGATATGAAGTCTTTCATTATAATTGTTTTGGTGGTTACCTGATTTTTCTTATTCATTAGTTTTCATTTTGTGAAGTCAGATGCATTAGTCTTTGGTGTGTATATGTATATAATTATTAACTCTTCCTGTGGAATTGTTCCCTTAACCAATGTGTGATAGTTTGTCTCTTCTGATCAGTTTTGGCTTGAAATCTATTTTGTATGAAATGAGGGTAGCTACTCCTACTTTTTGCTGGGTTCCTATTGCTTGCAATATTGTTTTCCATCCTTTGAGTTTTCATTTGTGGGGGTTTATTTGTTTGTTTGTTTGGTTTTTGGTACTGGGGATCAAACTAAGGACCTTGTGCTTGCAAGGTAGGCACTGGAACCACTGAGCTACATCCTCACCCCTGAGGATTTCTTTTTGAATTCAATATGTTTCTGGTATACTGCTTATTGTTTAATTTTGTTTCTTGGTCCATTCTGCCAATCTTTGTCTTTTGATTGGGAAATCGTTACTGTTCACATTAAGAGTTATTACTGAAAGGTAAATAACTGATACCTATTGTATGATTTTCCATTACTGATTTTCTTTTTTCTTCTTCCTCCTCCTTCTCTTTCCTCCTCTTCCTCTTCTCACCTTGCCAGGTATATTAATTGTTTTGATTAATTGGTATTGTTGGCTTCATTGTCTCTTTCTAAGTTATCCTTGAGAATTTTTTCTAATCCAGAGGTAGAATTTGGTACCAGGAGTAGAGTCACTGCTGTGACTGTAACTCACCATGTGATTCAGGAGACTTTGGAACTAGCTTATGGGCAGATTTTGGAAAGGTTCAGAGATGCTGTCCCACAATGCCTGAGGCTGTACTTGATGGGACACTCTTGTCAGAGCTCAGAATACCAGAATACCAATAGAAATGCTGCTGGTAAAAACAAGGCCCAAGACCTTCCTGTTGGGAAGAAGGACTACATTGACTGTTTGACTCCAGAATGTATTTATTATGCTTTGGCAGAAAGTTTGTCTGCATTTTACTCATGTCCAGAAACTTTTCCTGAGACTGAGATCAAGGATGTCAAACTAATCTTGCAGAAGAAATTTAAAGGTAGTCTAATGTTGAAGCACTAGCATAACTACTGTTGGGGCTTTTAGCCAAATTTATGTTAAGGATCAAGAGCAAAGAGCCCAGCAGAATGATTCAAAACATTGTGAGTTTGGCCAGAAAGGAAGCTCAATAAAGATGCCTGCAAAGATGGAACAGGGGTGAAATTGGTTGCTGGAAAGGCTAACAGGAAAAAGCCAAGTGTTTCAGAAGACAACAGAAAAAATTACCTCAGGACATTACAAGAACCAGTAAGACTCCAGCCTTTGCGCCACTGAGTAGCAAAAGTGAAGACTTTTTCTTTGAGAAGAGAGGCCCAAGGTACCATGTTCCAGAGTAGTAGCAGCCTAGAGAATCTTTTCCTTTTGATGAGTGTTTGCTGAACCAGGCACTTGATACCTATAACCAAGAGAGAAAGTCTAGCAGAAGACCTTGGTATCATCTATGTGGTGCTGGTTTTCAGCCTAGGCAAAATATAGTAGTTGTGGGATTAGGAAGGCTTCCTCCTAGATTCAGAAGACTTGAGAGTCCAGGCAGTGTGCTTGAGAGGACAGTGTGTGAAGCTGAAGATACATAAGAAACCCCAGAAGTTTGGGAGAGCCAGACGTGGATCATCTAAGGAAAACTGCAAGGAGGGAGCAGAACCAGCTGAAGAGAGAAGCCATAGGAGCTGTAGCCACCAGCAGTGCCACAGGTGGGGAGCCACCAAAGCCCTTTGAAGTTCACATCTTACTGTAACTTGGATGCTGGACATGGAACTACAGTAGTTAATGTTTGCCCTGCTAGATTTTGGACTTGCTTTGGTCCCATTCCTTTGTATCCTATTTGTACCTTCTGGAATGGTAAAGTTTATCTTGTGCTTCTGTATGCTGGAAGTATTTAACTTTATACAGGAGTTTGGAGATAAGAGTTTAGTTTAAATCTCAGAGGAAACTTTTGACATGGACTTTTCAGCAGTGCTGAAACTGTTAGGACTTTGGCAACTCTTAGAGATGGACTGAATCCCTTCTGAATGAAGGGATTCACATGAGTCTTTGGAGAACCAGGGGCAGGATATTATGGCTTGTGTCTAGGGGTCTTCCCAAAATCTCATGCAGTCTAAGGTGGAGCTTTTTCAGAGATGGCTGAATCTAGAATGTGTGATACTGTGATGAAGGGTGTGTGATTACAAAATTAGTTTACTGATTGGTTTGGCACCCACTCTAACTGGGGTAGCCTAATAGAATATAAAAAGGGCAAAAGGAAGCTGCTATTATTGCCTTTGGCTCACTTGCTTGATTTTTGTTGTCTTCTGCCTACCATTAGCTGTTTCTCTTCTGTGATACCCCTCTGCCATATCACTGTGCCTTGGAGCCAGCCAACTACTACAAGCTGAGCTAAATAAAACTATCCTCCTTTAACTTTGGGTCTTAGGTATTTTGTCTCAGCAATGGGAAAAGTAACTAAGACTCTTCCATTATCTGTTTAGTTTTGTCTTCTGTGATCCTGAGTACGTCTTTGATCTGTTTTTTAATCTCCTCTATTATCCTTTTGAATCATTTACATGGATGGCTTACGGTATTCTCTCTCTTAGTGCTCCCTGGATTAGCTTTGGGGGAACTGTGAGTTTGGGAAGGCACTTTCATTGCCTTGTCTTCTCATGTTTCTATTGTTTGTTTTGTTTTGCACTGAGGCTTGTGGCTGTTTATAGTGTAAAGGCTTTGTTGCTAGTATAGAGTTCTCTTTAATTAGCCACTTTTCAGTGATTTGCTTTGGGCATGGCTAACTATAACCCTTTGCCTCTTTCCCAAGGTTCAACTGCCTTCATTAATTTGGGAGGATAGGAATCAATGTAATGGCCCAACACTGAGTTCTCTGAGAATCTAGTATAGTATTGTTAATGTCACAAAAATAATCTGAGTGGGGCCGGAGGGTTAGCTCAGTGGTTCCAGTGCCTGCCTCGCAAGCGCAAGGTCCTGAGTTTGATCCCCGGTAACCACATACAATGCTGGGCATGGAGACTCATGCCCACCAACAATCAATACCGCATACCACAGTGCCAGGCGTGGTGGCTCTCGCCTGTCATCCCAGCACTCGGGAGGCAGAGACAGGAGGATTGCTGAGTTCGAAGCTTGCCTAGGCTACATAGTGAGCTCAGGGCCAGCCTGAACTACAAAGCGAGACCCTGTCTCAAAAAAAAAAAAAAAAAAAAAGTAATCTGAGTGTTGGTTTCTAGAGAGAACCTGTTGATAAGACAGTTATGCAACTCGGATGGTATCAAGCAAATCAGGTACAGTAAAATCACCCAAGACAAATTGGCTATTACCACACTATATGAATCAATTATGTACCACTTTTACCCTAAAGAAATCCACATAAACACTAAAACAACCCAAGTATTACTTCTAGCTACTATGTTCTAAGTGTGACAGCAGTTATCTCTGTTAATGGTAAAAATTAATTCAACAATTTTATAGGGTAACTATCTAAAGATGAACAAAGCATTATGGTCATACTATTAAAGATAAAGAGGTTGAGAAATGGAAAATGCAAGAAAATATTTTTTTAAAAATTTGAAACAAATTATAGGGTATGAAGAAAAGAGAATTGGGACAAAGGATTTTATTGATGAGTGGAAGAATGTTTAAAAAGAGGAAAATTCTGATGAGAAATAGAAGAAAAGATTGTATGGAAAATAGAAATAGGGGAAGAATTTAGAGGTCAGAAAATAAAAGGGATAAAGGGAGGAAAAAAGAAAAAGAAGGGGGGGAAAAAAGCAAGAAAAAGGGGCAAAGGAATTTCCCCAGACACAAATAAATGAGTGAAGAAGGCAAACACACACATTTCTCTGTTTTCTTTCTGGATTTACCATTTTGTGACAGTGATCAACTCAAGACATGTCCTTGCTCATGCTGAGAGATAAGGAAAGCAGACTTCAGATCCATTCTGGATGCAGGCACCAGCAGGTAGTAGTGGGAGGGCGAGAGCTCCAAAGCAGTCCTTCAAATCCAGAGCAGCTCAGGCTGAGCCTGGCCTCTGGCTGTGGGAGTGATGCCTGTGTCTTTTAGCTCAAAACCCTCTGGGGTCTCTTTCCAGCCAGCTTCCTGACTAAGGCTGTTTCCTATGTCTGTCTCAGAACCAGCCACAGGGAGGAGAACCCTGAAGTAAAGCTGTCCTGTGGTCTGTCTGAATCCCAGGTTTAAACACTTCACCCTTCCCTGAAATGGTGTCTGACCAAGCAATCTCTCTAGGGATATGGTGGTGCTTAGATTAGGATAAAGCCCCAGCTGGTACCTGTCAAATGACTTCCATGGGAGCAATATCCTGTGCTGGAGGATGTCCCTGTTGCTTCCTGGAGCCCCAGCATTCACTTTGTCTCTGTAGGTTTGTTCTCCTTTTCCTGCAAGCTAAGGAGCCAGGAGCTGAGAGCCAGGGAGAAAGTACAGTGACTGTTTCTTCCTTTCTCTGTACTCTGTTCTCTCTTTTTTTTTTTTTTTTTTTTTTTTTGAGACAGGGTCTCACTTTGTAGTTCAGGCTGGCCCTGAGCTCACTATGGTGCCCAG